>JAVKPL010009112.1:0-35229 GCA_032173675.1 Gastrolobium villosum | reverse complement strand
CGAGTAATGGGAATGGGAGATCTTTTCTTCTTTCGTCCCCACATTAATGGGGTCACAGAGAAACTTTCGAACTCCAACATCAGAGTTGAAAGTTCAACGAGGATTTCAGCAACTTCATCCTCCTTCGATCTTGTTAACGTTGTTGTCGCATGACAACTCGACGAAACATCATAAGCAGTGGTCTCTCTCTTTCTCTTTCCTTTTCCTTTTCGAATCCTCCCAATCTCTTGAATCTTCTCTTTAATTGCCGATGGAAATTCAGCCTCCTCAAAGATTTCACCTTTGAGTTTCTTTGATGATGATGATGAACCTTCTTTGAGAACAGAGTAATCTCCCAATTCTAGCAGTTGTTTTTCGTTACCAAGAAAGTCACGAAAAACTACAAGATCACACGGTTCCCTCATCTTTCTCTCCCCCAGATTTGAATTTCTTTTTTCCATCGCTAACGGCTACTTTCTTTTCTTCTCTTCTCTTTTGATTCTATGTGGTAATAGTTGTATGCTAATAGTTGTATGAAAAAATAAAATAAATCTTTTTTTTTTGGCAGAAATAAAATAAATCTTAATTTTGAGACTAAAGGCGCAAACAATGTGCGACCTATTTATAAGCCTTCGATGATTAATCTAAATTAAAAATAAAATAAGAAAAAAAAAATAAATAAAAATACACACGCAAAAATCAAATACAAATTTAACTATTTACAAATTGCAATTAACTCCTATGACATGAAATTCAAATAACCTCCAATACCGTGTTTGTCTCAAATAAAATAAATCTTAATTTTAATTAAATCAATTAAGTTGAAGATTTAATCGATTAAATCTTTAAGTCAACAAAATTTTCCAGTTTTGACCATTTAATCGATTAAATCTTCAAGTTTATCGATTAAATAGGGGCAGATTGGTTGATAGTTTTGGATAAGGGGAAAAATGATTATTAATTAATTAATGAAGGGCAAAAGGGTCAAAAACCCCACTTATCTTGCTTGTGATATTTGTAATTCAAATCCACCTTTAACTCTTAAATATTAGGTTAATCTAGTCATTTTGATTTTGTGAATAATAAAAAAATTATCAGAGAAAGTGTAAGTAATGAATTTTTTTTTTTTTTGATGAAGTGAGAATGCGATTGGGCATGATATCCATAGATCTGATTACCAATTACAATTAATGTACCAATCAAAATGAATTGTGATCGGTACATTAATTGTGATTGGTAATTGATATATTGTCATTGATGATTGAAACATTAATTGTGATTGGTGTATTATTTGTGATTCGTACATTAATTAAATAACTTTTTTTCTTTTGTTTTTTTAATTTTTTTGATTATGATTGGTACATTAATTCTGATCGACAATGAGATTATGCCACATAGTGTATCAATTTCGTTGCCCTTTAACTTTTTTTAACATTTTTTAATGTGTTATTTTTTTAAGCAAATTAAATATTAAATATTTATATATATCTTTTTATGCAAATTTTTAAATTTGTTTCTATTATTCTTACTTTATTTATTATATGTTAAGAATTATAATTTTATTTTCCTGTCTTGTTTATTGTTTTTTATTTTTATTTTATGCTAAAGCTATTTATTTATTCTATATTAATGTATAATAATTATTCACAAAAATTCATTTAAAATTTTTACAACGTTATAACTAAAAACTGGACACAAATAATGAGTATTGCATTAAATAGCAAAAATAATTTCCCACTTTAATTTTGTAGCTTCCCAGCTCACTCTCTCGTTCAAGTCTTGTTCTCTTTTTTCTAATTTTTACTCCTATTCCTATTTTTTTTCCCCTTCTTCCTCCCTCTCCTCCTCCTCCTCTTCCTTCCCCTAGCTTCAAACCCTACCAAAATCTATCTTCTGAATGTTTGCCGTAGTCATAATATGGGTCAGGAATCAGGTATGGCAGCGCGTGGCGACCAATCAGATGCGCCGGCTCCAGAGGAAGCCATGGTTGCCGAACTTAAACCCATTTCCAACATCGTCATCGTCATTGGTCCGGAACTTATATCACAGTGCACAATTGGAGGTTTGAGACAATGGAGGTAATTGATCCCTTTAGTTGACATTCATAAGTCACTGATAAGCTTTTCCTTAAAACTCTGAAGTAATAGAAAAAGAAAATGATAGCAGAGCATTCAAGAAGCTCTGTACTCTTCCCCTATTAACATCTAAGTATATTTTTGCTTACCCCCACACTTCCTCTCTCCCTCTTATGCTTCTGCTCTCAAAGCTGTTGTAAAAGCTTTTCCCACCAAAGGGCAGGTGACATTCTCAGGACTTGCTTGGGGATCTAACCCCTTACGCCCCTTCCTTGAATACACCCTAATAAAGTGTGGTTTCCTATCAGTGTATAATAATATTTATGAAGAAATTTCAGGAAAAAAAAAAGATATGCTTAGATTTTCATCCTTGACATACAGAAAAATACTTTCAATTTATATCTAATGTCATGGCTGTAGACTATTAAAATTGCTGGGATGATAACATTACCTGGCACATATCAATTAGTCTTTATATTCCATGCAAAAACAGGAACCTTAAACGAAGAGATGAATTTGAACCTAAGATAGAATGCTTTTGTTGGGCATGTTTATAGTCATTTTGTAGACTTTTGATTTAAGGGTTGGTAATCTTTACCAGCTTTTAGAGTTTTGTTCTGACATTCTTCTGAACCCAGGTAGAAAATGGTTGAAGATGATATTAACACATGTCTGTTACATTGAATCCTTTTTTCCTTCTCTCTTGGCAGGGAACACAATATGTTTGCACAAATTTATGGACATTTGTTTGCACAAACTGTAGTGGAATACAGTAAGTACTTGCAATCCTTTTGTTATGGTAATTTTAAAACGTATTGGCTTTGAAAATAGATTTTTTTAAGGTGCATGGAAACCTACTGTACTGCCAGTATTGCTTATTTTTATGGACTTGAGTTTTGCCATGCGCCTTTTGTTTACAGGCTTTCTATGTTTTCCTCATGAACTTCCTTCTCCATTAACAATGAAGCTTGAAATGTCTGTATACTGAATGTATTTTTCTTGCACTTTTCATGCATTGCTGTATTGTTGTATTTGACCTCATAAATTGTAAACCCTACAGAGATCTGATTTTTCTTCACCAGGGATGTCTAAACTATAATTTGTTTTAAAATATATTCTGTTGTACTGGAGATAGGGCAATAGTGTTTCCTTTCTTCTCAACTGCTCTCTTTGTTAATTCCCAGCCGGGAATTCACACATCGGGTTAAATCAATTTCAATGGCTAAATTTACTGCACAAGAAGTTAGTGCACTTCAAGAAGGAGGAAATCAAGTATGAGTGCTTGTTTCTGCAACATGTACGAACTTTGCTTAGTTTATTTTTTGGGGGTTGATGTGTCTTTGCACAATGGTGCAGGTTTCCGTAAGGGGTTCCATGCGCGCCATTCATTTTTTCTGATAATTGATTGTAATGATCTGATACAATATTTTTCCTTTTTTATATACCCATTTTTCACCCTTACCATTCAGTCATGGCCATTGATTTCATGTCATAATTTTATTTATAAATTGTTTTGAAATCAAGAAATGGATTCAACTGAAGTGTATTATTGACAGCATAATTGTGATTTGTTGGTAACAAAATTATAAAAATTATTGTAGGAATGTAAGTTATTGTAGGAATGTATCTGCTGTAATGTAACTGATGGCAGAATTTAAGTCAGAAAGTTAGGAGAATAAGGAGAGAACATGCCTCTCCAATGCATGCTTCTACAATTCTGTGTATTGTCATTAAACACACACAAACATATATATATATATATATATATATATATATATATATATATATATATATATATATATATATATATATAAGATGTTTTAGATTTTTTATGATTTCAGTGGAGTAGTTCTAATTTAATTTCAGTTACTGTTCTACTTTTATTTATTATGTATTGAGTTTGCTATCAACCTTCTTTCTGCAAAACAAGAAATTTGACTTCTCATCTTGATGTATTTTGATGTTTTAAAGTATCTGGTAAGGACTTTAGAAACTAAATCATCCCCAATGGTGATACACCCCTGAGGTTGTGCTTATAACCATCTTTTGGCTTTATAGATAACCAAGTCACCAGTTTCAGTATTAAATGGTTGAGCAGATAGATGATTTGCTCATCATATATCTGCAATTTTTATTTTTTTATTTATTTTATTTTATTTTTTATTTTTTTTATAAAAAAAGTACATGTCTTTGTGTAAAAAGGACTAAAATAAGAAGATTAAGTTGTTTGTAAGGATGTTTAGTTTCCTCATGCCAGAAATACAACAGCAAACATCATGAACCACTCCATATAAACTTCAAAGAATTTAACAAAATATAATTTAATGCTTACTTCATTTATTACGGCAAACAGCTGCTCAAAGGCGTGAGTGAGGTGTAAGGCATTGTTTATCATTTGTTATATTCTCTTCCGACAAAAAATTGGCAGGACCCCTAAGTCTTTCCATTCCCATCTAATAAGTTTGAAAATTATATAATCGTAATTAACAGCACTACTGCAGCAACACAGCAGAATTAAAAAGAACTTAATGACACCAAATGGTGAATTGCGATTGATGCTTAGAAGGAAAATGAAATTTAAAATAAAAAAGGTTTGTTTGTGTAGCACTCACGTCAGATTAATAGAAGAAGATAGATGAGAATTAGAGAGACAAGAGAGAATTCGGAAGAGAGAGAAAGAATAGGAGAAAGATGATTAAAATTTGCTTACGTATTATTCACTGTTGTTGCAATATATAGTGCCCTACTACTATTGGGCCCCCAGTTTAATTGTAAAAACATAAAAATGAAATTAAAGCCTTTGTACACAAGTGTTATTTAAAAGCCCATAATGGCTCTTAGCTTGTCTCATAGTCTTTCAAATAACTGGGTAATTGGTGCTTGCGTTTGGGCTTTCCTTCAATGCCACGAGTTGGGCTGGGCCTCGCAGTAGGATCCACTACCAAGAGACCAGATCCACTACCTGATCCGTTACATTCCCTTGCTGTTGAAAAATATCCTTGTCCTCAAGGATGTGAGCTGGCAATCCATTATGGGGAAAATGTGGAGTACGCGGTCCAATGGGAAGAGAGGAGTTGATGGGATGGGTAATTAATTGGGGGCACAGGAAGTGGTTGAGAAGGTGGCTCTTGGGACACGGTGAAGTGGTTTGTAATGTTAGATTGTGTCGGTGGGGCATTAACTGGGTATGTGGAGTGGTTTTGAGGGAGTTGAGTGGAGGGAAGCAGAGAGTCATTTTGTGGGGAATGGTTTTGTGGGATGTTGAGGGGATGTGAGGGAAGGTTGGTGAGTGGTGCTGAGGGAACCCGAAGGTCATCGTGACCAATAAGGTTGGCATCTTCCCAAGAGCAATCTTCAGGGGCCAAACCCCGCCATTGAACCAAAACCTGGTTAACCTTAGTACCCTGATGCCAGATTTCCCTTGTTCCAACTACCGCTGCTGGGGTATGTGCCAACGGGAGATCGCGGGAAGACTCCGGTAGATCGTGGATCTGGCAGTGACTGTCTGATTTGAACGGTCTCAACAAGGAGACATGGAAGACCGGATGTATGCGAGCGAAAGGTGGGAGCTTTAAGCGGTAGGCCACCGGACCTATGCGTTCCAGGACTTCTAAGGGTCCGTAGAAGCGGAGAGACAACTTTTGAGCAGATCTACTGTAACATCCCACATAATTAGTAAAATACATAAGTGTTATATAGATGCATGTGTATGTTTGTTGGATTGCGAAATTACATGGCCTTATCCTTGGATGAGACTAAGGTAAGTATTTAAATTAAATCATAGGAGGGTGCTTATGTAGGCATGTGAAATTTATTAAAATCATATGAGTAATTTGAGTGTGTGTTAGAAGGCTTTAGTGTTTATTGGACTTTGGAAGTGGGCTAGTGTGTGTGGACTTGTCACTATTGGACTTGTGTGATTGGCTTCTTTGTATGTGTAGGCCAATGGCCCAAGGAGGCTTTTGGATCAAGCTAGTTCAGCCCAAGGTTGTGTCCACACATATCTCCCCTAAGCCTTGTCCAACATGGATGTTTGTGTACCAAGGAACCTTCACATGGCTAGGTGTATCATCTCACTCATTCATGCGCACAAGAGGTAGAAAATACTTAGAAAAAATCTGCTAATTTTCCTCTTGTATGACCGCCACATCACTTTGCTTGTGCATCACTTGATTTCAACTTCATTGCATGGAAGACACATGTACTATTTAGCATGATTTTAGGCTGCATTCTTCTTCATTTTAGGCGCACATGGAGGTGTTTTGAATCAGATTTTTCTATGACACAAAATCTGCCTTTGAGTGTTGACTTGGAGAACCACCTTACACCTTCCATCATGAGGCTGAATTGTGCAGATTTTTGCATGCTTTTGGCAGTCCATCATGAGCCAAATCTGTCCTTGCTTCCTCATGCAACCAAAGAAGGATTTTGGGGCTGCATCTCCCTCATCACATGCGCACAAGGGCAGCTCCTATTCAGATTTTAGGCTTGCACAAAGCTGTCTTGCTTGTTGACTTAGTGAACCTCCTAGCATGTGCTCATGATGACAACTCCCCCTCACCTCCTTGCATGTGCATAGAGTAACTTAGAAGCAAACTCTTGCTTGTTCAAACCTATTGTGCAGTCCCACTGCTACAAGCAACCAGATTTCTGCCATAATGTTGCATCATTGCAACCCCTCCTCACTTTTCCTTTAAGTCATGCGCACACAAGAGGGCTTCCTCACTTTGCACAAGTTCAGCCAACTTTCCTTCCTCATCTCCTCACTCCCTAGCCGTGAAAGCATGAGCATTTGGAGCAAGAAACACTAAACCAACTTCATCCTTCTTCCCTCACACCTTTAAAGCCGTGACTATACACCAAGTAAGTGTGAGTTTTCTTCTTCTCTTCCCCTCACTGTTCAGTCTTGATTCCTCACCTTTTGGAAGCTGTCCAAGTTGCTCCTCCTCACCCTTGAGTGCGCATAGATCATCTCTAGGAAGGGTGAACTTGTTGTTGGTAGAACTAGAAAGGTGTGGTGTGTGAGCAAGAAGTGTGTGCTTCAAGAGGTAAGCCTTGAACTTAGACCTCTTTCATGGTGTGTAATCATGTGTGTTCTTGAATGTCTCTTTGAATATGTGTTGTTTTGGATTCTTGAATGAGTATGGTAAAGGAATAAGGATGGAGCTATTTTATGAGGATTTGTATGCATGAAAGTCTCATGGTTATGCTTAAGTTAATGCCACTGTTTTTGTATGAATATGCCACTGTTTTGAGGATATATGCCACTGTTTCTCTATGAATGTGCCACTATTTGAGGATGAATAGGCCACTGTTTCAGTTTTACAAGAGCACCATCTTGATGCCACTGTTTTGTATAAAAGTGCCACTGTTTTGAGAATGCATACGCCACTGTTTCGGTTGGACAAGCTCACCATTTTGATGCCACTGTTTCTGCACACAATACTCACTGTTTCTGCATAAAATGCTCACTGTTTCAATGCCACACATGTCACTGTTTTGCACCAAAAATGCTCACTGTTTTAGTCCATTATGTGCCACTGTTTCTGCATAAAATGCTCACTGTTTTGATGTCACATATGTCACTGTTTTGCACCAAAAATACTCACTGTTTTAGTACTTAATGAGCCACTATTTCTGCATAAAATAACCACCATATTGATGTTCAAACACCACTATTTATGCCACTGTTTTAATGTCCAAAAATCATGATTTATGCCACTGTTTTAATCACCATTTATGCCACTGTCTTAATGTTCAAAAATCTCTCTTTATGCCACTGTTTTGATGTGCAAATACCTCTACCTATGTCACTGTTTCATGTTCAAATGCAACCATTCATGCCACTGTTTTGCTGCACAAATAACACTACTTATGCCACTGTTTTGAGGTTCAAATGCCATTGACTATGTCACTGTTTTAACATTCAAATGCCACTGTTTCTGCCACTGTCTAAAGCCACTGTTCTGCCACTGTTTTGAGGTCCAAAATGTCACTGTTTCTGTTTTAAAATGGTCACTGTTTCTGCTGTAAGGTGCTACTGTTTTTCTGCTGTAAAACGTCACTGTTTCTGTCCACTGTTTTTAAGTAAAAAGTCACTGTTTCTGCTCACTGTTTTAAGAACAAACGTCACTGTTTTCTGCTGTAAAACACTGCTGTATGCTCACTGTTTCTCTGCTGTAAAACACTGCTCGGTGGACGGACAATTGTCGGAATGGTTGAAGACGTAGCAAAACCTGCTCACCCATGGTAAAGCTTCTATCTTTGCGCTTCTTATCCACTTGATTTTTCATCTGTGTTTGAGTTCTGAGTAAATTTTCTTTTACTGTTGCGAGGAAGGACTCCCGCGAAGACAGCATGTCGTCCACAGCATCGTTAGATGAAGAACCCAAGGTGTATGCCAAGAGGTTGGGTGGAGCTCTACCGAACGTGATGTGGTAAGGAGTCAAGCCAGTGGAGCTGTGAAACGAAGTGTTATGGTGATTGTTTGCATATGGGTGTCCTAGAGACAATCTTTTGATTAAATAAAGGACACTAGATGTAGAACTTTGTTTGTCGCAAATAAATGTAAGCACTATTTATTCAGTTTCATATTGTGTCTCGATATTACTGTTAATATTATATGAATGAACTGGATAAACCCATTGGAATAGAACAGGTATCTCTTGAGTATCTGTGATGAGATCACGATCATGAGGATTTAAGGATATTGCATGTCTATTCCTAATTATATGTTCCTAGTCTAGAGACACTGAGTTTGGGGATCAGTGATCTCGGGTAAAGACTAGTACGACTTATCTACTTGTATATGGATACAAGGTAAAGACCTCATGAGCTGCAGATATGGAGATATCTTAGCTGAAGTCGTGGGTGGACCTATAAGAGTATAGCTCGCACTGAACAGACCCAAAAAGAGACTCTATGAGGAAATCTCACAGATAGTGTCATTAGAGTAATCTCTTTATGTTTGGGTGTGTCTTTCCTTAGACCAGAAGTTATTACCTAGACTGTGTTCTTGAAGGCATGTTTTGATTGTATACCTCGTCTGCCTGAAACATGGAGACTCATAGGTATACTGTTGGGCGTGTCCTTAAAGGGCACAGGGCTAGGGTAATAAGCTGAAGGAATTCGTCAAATCTCTGTGAGAGATTAGGTTATCTGTAAACCGGAGAAATCAGGATGATATTTACAGGGACTCGGGAATCTATGCATAGTAAAAGAGATCATGAGATGATCTGCCTTTAGAGTCAGTAAATTGAAGATTCCCTATTTCGAATAAAGCTTACCCTAAACCGCAGGGGTTGATACATTTCCTTACCCTAGGTTAATGGGAAGATAACCGAGACGAAGGGAAATACATACGGTAACCAAATATGTGCAATAGGATGATCAAGTCATTAATCTGACTAGTTCTGGGGCAACAAAGCATTGCTAGTGCTCTGTGTTGTCATTAATTGGGTTGTGGGCTTGTTGGGCCCAAGCCCAGTTATGTCAGTAGCTAAGTTGGACCTAATGGGTCACACACTAACACCTTGTAGTTATGATGGACTAGCTTTAAAGGTATTGGGCCTAATAATGTTATTAGCCCAAGAAGCTGTTTGGAAGCCCACCTAAATGGGTGGGTGGTGCATGGAGTTTAGTAATGGGCTTGGATAGTCCAAGCCATTACTAATTAATTTAATTAGTTAAATTAATAATCAAATATTTGAATTTCGAATTTTGAATTTGAAATTTGAATTTTGAAATTTGAATTTAGAATTTGAATTTCGAAATTCGAATTTTGAATTTGAAATTTGAAATTTGAAATTTGAATTTTAAAATTTGAATTTGAATTTGAATTTTGAAATTCGAATTTTGAATTTGAAATTTGAAATTTTGAATTTTGAATTTTGAATTTGAATGTTTGAACGTTTGAATTCAAGTGTTTGAATTCGAATTTGAATTGGTTTTGAAAAGTTGTTTCATAACAAAAGGATAAGACAGGATCTTATTGGAGCATATTCCTTGGATGAAGAAGCATCTTTGGAGGCTCTCCCTAGGCTGTTTGGTGCGCCACTTTTAAGTGATAAGAGTGTTATCTTATCACTTAAAACAAACCTCCATTCAGATTTGGTGGTTGAGGGAATCAGTGGGTAAGTTGATTCAAATTTTGAATGCAACTGCTCAATGTATTTGGACCCTTTATAGGGCTGAATTATGCGCATGAAAACTATATACTATATGATAGTTTATGAATTTAAGTTTAAATTAATTTGAATTTAAATTCATGTGGATAAGATTGGAGGTTGTTGGCAAAGTTTGTTTTGCAACAGCTCCACCTTATCACACTGTTTCATGCACAACTTTCAAAGAAATTTGAAAGTTTGTTTTTCATTTTGAATGAATGAATTCCCTCTTCCTCTCCAAAGGGTGCGCATAAATAGACATGTTCCTCACCTTAGGTTTCATTGGAAAACCAAGCCAACTCTCCTCCTCTATGCACCATTCTGTAGGGTAGCTCAGTACACCTTTCCAAACAGGATACCTAGCCTCCACCCTCACCACTTGTGCGCATAGCAAGCCTCATTGTGGTGTTCATCTGGTGGCTTTCAAGAAAGAGTTCTTGCATCATAGACGAACGGTGGTGTGGATCACCATTAGAGGGTTTGAACCCTTCAAGCCTGACATCTCATCTCCCTGACTGATCAGGCCAAAACAAGGTAACATCATGCTGTCTTAAAGCATGAATCTATGAGTGCATGTATGTTCCGCAGTAAAATTTTTGTTTTACACCTTACATGCATCGGCCTTCAAAGGCCAGTTTACTTTCAAGTGGTATCAGAGCCCGGTTGCTTTACCATCGACGGGTGATGGTACCTTGTTTGTGAAAAGAGTCTTTCACGGTCAAAAATCTTTAAAGGGTTAAAGTTTAAATTCTGCATGTGGATTTTGAATCACAAATCCTTTAAAGTGTTAAAGTTTTTGTTTTTATGAACATGAAAATTTGATTCTGTGTTCATAAAACATTATGCATCATGGTTTAGTTTCTTTTCTTTATGAAAGTTCTAAAAGGAACACCCTTTTTGAAAGGGTAGATTCGGCCATGGAGGGTACTAAGAGTACCTTGAATGATTTCTTATTTTTCTCCATGAATTGTGTCATGTTTATATGCATGAAATTTTGTGACAAATTTATCATATAGTTACCTATATGATTCGGCCATGTAGGGATATATGGCTACATGCATGGTTTAATTTTGTTTTCTTTAAGAAAGAATTAACAAAATTTGAATTGAAATTGTTTTTAAATTCGGCCAATGAGAAATTTAAGATTATGAATCTTGATGTTATTTTGATGTTTAAATGTTAAATGTCAAAATACATGTGAAAATGTTATGTGATAATATAATGTTTGTGTTTGCAAGTTTTGAACTTTTCAGGTATATAAAGTGAGTATCTAAAGCCACAGGACTACAACACATAGCCTGGACCAAAATCCTGATACTTTAGTACAACTTTAACTCAAAAGAAAACATAACAAGTCTATGTGACATGGACAAACCCCATGCTCACCAAATAAGGCAACAATGCCCAAAACAGTCTTAACATAACATAAAGATCAAAGCGGAAAAACATAACAACAGTCAACATCCAGCATGTCATAATAACATCAACTCAGCTCTGGCCTCCTGCCACCTGAGCCCTCAACATTACCTGAAATAAGCGTCCCCAAACGTGGGGTGAGATCTCTAAACAAGAAATCTCAGTAAGGCAAGGGGTCCTCAAGGATCTTTCACCCCAAGCTCACTTACATGTGTAATATAAGTTCAAAAACAGTATTTACAATATAAGTTCCAAAACTATGCAGTGCAACAGATATTCATGCCATGTGTGTTTATAAAATCTACTGGCCCGAGAAATGCAGGAATACGTCTATACCCACATAAGTACAAGGAACACCACTTGCACCTCTCCCACAGCCTCACCATCTTATATAGCCATCACGGCACATTTCCATAGCCATCACGGCACATTTTTGGCAGTTTTCTTTCATCATAAGGAACATAATTATTTTATGGAGTATGGAGCATCATGTCACAACTTTATACCAGTAGTCAATAGTCACATTAGGTAATATCGCCTGACACTTACCTTGTGTGCCTTAAACAATACCAAACAGCAGCGAAGTATCTCACTTCTTAAGCGCACCTAAATCAATTACAACCAATCATTTACAGCAGCGATTTACAGCAGAAACAGTGAGCATACAACAGTGTTTTACAGTGGAAAATAGTGAGCATACAGCAGTGTTTTATAGCAGGAAACAGTGAGCATACAGCAGCGTTTTACAGCAGAAAACAGTGACATTTGTTCTTAAAACAGTAAGCAGAAAACAGTGAGTTGTTCTTTAAAATAGTGAGCAGAAAACAGTGATATTTTCCTTAAAAATAGTGGACAGAAACAGTGACGTTTTACAGCAGGAAAACAGTAACACCTTACAGCAGAAACAGTGACCATTTTAAAACAGAAACAGTGACATCTTGGACCTCAAAACAGTGGCAGAACAGTGGCATTAGACAGTGGCAGAGACAGTGGCATTTGAACGTTAAAACAGTGACATAAACAGTGGCATTTGAACATCAAAACAGTGGCATAAGTAGTGTTATTTGCACATCAAAACAGTGGCATGAATGGTAACATTTGATCATTAAAACAGTGACCTTAGTGGTGATATTTGCACATCAAAAACAGTGGCATTAGTAGTGATTTGTGAACATTAAAACAGTGGCATGAATGGTACCTTTGAACACCCAAAACAGTGACATAAAGAGTGGTGTTTGAACATCAATATGGTGGTTATTTTATGCAGAAACAGTGGCATGTGAGGCACTAAAACAGTGAGCATTTTATGCAGAAACAGTGGCATTTGAGGCACTAAAACAGTGAGCATTTTATGCAGAAACAGTGGCATGTGAGGCACTAAAACAGTGAGCATTTATACAGAAACAGTGGCACAGCAAGTACTAAAACAGTGAGTGTTTTTGTGCAGAAACAGTGGCACATTATTCCTCAAAACAGTGGCATTTTTATACAAAACAGTGGCATCAAAATGGTGCTCTTGTCAAACCGAAACAGTGGCATATTCATCCTCAAAACAGTGACACTTTTATACAAAACAGTGGCATCAATCAAGCATAACCATGAGACTTTCATTCCATAACTTATGCATACAAATCATCATAAAATAGCTCCATCCTTATACTTTCACCATGTTCAATCATGAATCCAATACAAGACAGAATCAAGGAGACATTCAAGCACACACATGGTTACACACAATGAAAGAGGTCTAAGTTCTAGGCTTACCTCTTGAAGCACACACTTCTTGCTCACACACCACACCTTTCTAGTTCTACCAACAACAAGTTCACCCTTCCTAGAGATGGTCTATGCGCATTCAATGGTGAGGAGAAACAACTTGGACAGCTTCCAAGAGTGAGTACCAAGGCTGGACAGTGAGGGGGAAAAGAGAAGGAGAGCTTGCACCTGAGAGGTGAGGGAAGAAGAGAGTTGCCAAGGTTTATCTTTCTCCAAGAGTTCCTACGCTACACGGCTAGAAGGTGAGGGGAGTAGAGGGAGAGAAATTGGCTGAATGTAAAATGAGGACAACCCCCTCTTGTGCGCACCACTAAAAGGAAGAAGGGGGGAGAGGTTGGAATGATGAGGCATCATGAAGATTTCTGATTTCTTGTGGGAGTGGGGCTGCACACTTGGTCAAAACAAGCAAGAGTTTGCTTCTAGGATACTCTATGCACATGCAAGGATGTGGAGAGGAGAGGTTCAGATCTGATTGTGCTACCTAAGTCAGAATTTTTCAACACAAACAAGCAAGTCATGCGCACAAGGTGGAGTGGAAGGAGTTGGCAGATTTCTCCTCCACTCAAAGCACATGCAATCTGCCCAAAATCCTTCTTTTGTTGCATGTGGAGGCAAGGGACAGATTTGGTTCATGATGGACTGCAAAAAGCATGCAGAAATCTGCACATTTCAGGCTCATGATGGAAGGTGTAAGGTGGTTCTCCAAGTCAACAAGCAAGACAGATTCGTGTCATAGAAAAATCTGATGTAAGTCCTCTCCATGTGCGCCTAAATGAGGAAGGATGCAGCCCCAAAATAATGCTAAGGAGTACATGTGTCTTCCATGCAATGAAGTTGGAATCAAATGATGCACAAGCTAAGGTGATGTGGCGGTCATGCAAGGGGAAAGTTGGAGGATTTTCCTAAGTCTTATCTACTCTCTTTTTGCGCATGGATGAGGAGGGAGAAAATACATCTTGCCATTTGGGAATTCCTTGCTACACAAGACAACCTAGTTGGACAAGGCTTAGGGAAGTATGTGTGGATTTAACTTTGGGCTGATTTAGCTTGATCCAAAGACCCCTTGGGCCATCGGCCAACACAAGGGCAACCCATCAACACAAGTCCAAAAGTGACAAGTCCACACACACTAGCCCACTTTCCAAGTCTAATAAACACTAAAGCCTTATAACACACAATCCAATTACTCATAGGATTTTAATAAAAGTTTCACATGCCTACATATGCACCCTCCTATGATTTTAATTTAACTACTTACCTTAGTCTCATCCTAGGATAAAGATCAAACAATTCGCAAGCCATCAAACATACACATGCATCTATATCATTATAACACTTATGTATTTTACTAATTATGTGGGATGTTACACTCTCCCCACCAAATAGGAATTTTGTCCGCAAAATAAACTTACTTAAGAGCTAAACAGTTCTGGATAGCATTTCTGAATGTCGTCCTCGCGCTCCCAAGTAGCTTCAGCTGCCGATCTGTTGTTCCACAATACTTTCACCAAAGGAATCTCTTTAGAACGGAGTCGCTTGATGGATCTTTCAAGAATTTGGAACGGTTGCACTTGATACGTCAGATTTTCCTTTAATTCCACTTCTTCCGGCTGTAACACGTGAGATGGATCAGAGAGATACTTCCGTAGCTGCGACACATGAAATACATTGTGAATTCCTGACAGATTGGGTGGCAAAGCCAACCGGTATGCAGACTCTCCAATCCGGTCCATTATCAGATATGGTCCTAAGTATCGTGGACTTAACTTCTTAACTCCCATTCTCCTTCCGAGTCCCGATGTAGGTGTGATTCTCAGGAATACATGGTCTCCGACTTCGAACGATAGAGGCTTATGACGCTTGTCGTAATAACTCTTCTGTCTAGCCTGAGCCCGCTGCATATTTTCCCGAATCTTCTTTACCTGTTCGGATGTTTCTTGAATTAGATCAGGTCCTAACATACTTCGCTCACCCACTTCAGTCCAGCATAAAGGGGATCTGCATTTTCTCCCATACAAAGCTTCATACGGTGCCATCTGAATACTGGAGTGGTAACTGTTGTTGTAAGCAAATTCAATCAAAGAAAGATAATTATCCCAGCTGCTCCCTAACTCCAAAACGCATGCTCGCAACATGTCCTCTAAAGCTTGAATGGTGCGTTCCGTCTGTCCATCGGTCTGCGGGTGGTAAGCAGTACTGAATCTCAAGTGGGTTCCTAATGCTCTTTGAAAAGATTCCCAGAACTTAGATGTAAACTTGGGATCACGATCACTGACAATACTCGTAGGAACTCCGTGCAGCTTCACAATCTCCTGCAGGTAAATTCTAGCAAGTCTCTCTGTATTATATGTGGTCCTAACACGCAAGAAATGAGCTGACTTCGTTAAACGATCAACAATCACCCAGATAGCATCATATCCTTCTCGCGTTCGAGGAAGTCCAACTACGAAATCCATCGCAATACTGTCCCACTTCCATTCGGGAATCTCCAAAGGTTGAAGGAGTCCCGAAGGTTTCTGATGTTCGTACTTCACCTTCTGACAAGTTAGGCATCGAGATACATACACAGCAATATCCCGCTTCATACCTGGCCACCAAAACGAGGTCTTCAAATCATGGTACATCTTTGTGGATCCAGGATGAACTGCATACTTACCCTTGTGAGCTTCCTGCAAAACTTCTTGCTTCAACTCTTCATTCGGCACAACTAACCGACCTTGGAATCTCCAAATATCATTCTCATCCTTTACAACATCTTGGTTGCCAACCAATTCACGGACTAACTCTTCATCTTTCTGAGCCTCCTTAATTCTACTGATCAATTCATTCTCCACCTTTATATTTCCCAATCTTATGCTATGCCCTCTCTCCTCTACAGATAAATTCAAGTCTCGAAAGGCCTCAAACAATTTCAGCTCTTCCATCATCAGAGTTGCGGTGTGCAGTGTCTTCCTACTCAGGGCGTCAGCTACCACGTTTGCCTTTCCTGGGTGGTATTTAAGTTCGAAATCATAGTCCTTCAGAAATTCCATCCACCGTCGTTGCCGCATATTCAGCTCCTTCTGATCGAACAAGTACTTCAGACTCTTGTGATCGCTGAACACGTCAAACTGCGAACCATACAAGTGGTGCCTCCAGATTTTAAGTGCGAATACTATAGCTGCTAACTCCAAATCGTGTGTAGGATAATTTTCTTCGTGAGGCTTTAGTTGTCGAGAGGCATAAGCTACCGCCATACGATCCTGCATCAACACGCATCCAAGTCCTTTCAGCGACGCATCACAGTATACTTCGAACTTTCGGGTAGGATCCAGAATCGTGAGTACGGGAGCACTTGTTAACCTGCTCTTTAGTTCCATGAAACATTCGTCACAAGCTTCAGTCCACTCAAAAGGCTTATCCTTCCGAGTGAGACGGGTAAGAGGTTGCACTATCTGAGAGAAATTCTGGATGAATCTTCGGTAATATCCAGCAAGTCCTAAGAAACTTCTTACTTCTGTGACAGTCTTGGGTCGTTCCCAATTCATGACAGCTTCAACTTTGCTGGGGTCCACCGCGATACCTTCTGTTGAAATGACATGGCCCAGAAACTAGACCTCTTTAAGCCAAAACTCGCACTTCGACCACTTCGCGTACAACTGCTTCTCTTTCAAGATTTGCAAGACAATCCTCAGATGTTCCGCATGCAGCTCTTCATTAGTAGAGTAAATCAAGATGTCGTCGATAAACACAATGACAAACTGATCAAGAAATGGGCGGAAGATGCGGTTCATGTAGTCCATGAATACCGCTGGAGCATTTGTAAGTCCGAATGGGATCACCTGATATTC
The DNA here is from genome assembly GCA_032173675.1 of Gastrolobium villosum. Classification (NCBI taxonomy): domain Eukaryota; kingdom Viridiplantae; phylum Streptophyta; class Magnoliopsida; order Fabales; family Fabaceae; genus Gastrolobium; species Gastrolobium villosum. The sequence goes on along the minus strand of JAVKPL010009112.1, from coordinate 17,988 downwards.
GTAGTGCCCATAACGAGTCCTAAAAGCTGTTTTCGGAATATCCTCCGGTTTGACCCGGATCTGATGGTATCCCGATCGTAAATCTATCTTGGAAAAGACTCTGGCTCCTCTCAGCTGGTCCATCAAATCGTCGATCCTCGGTAGCGGATACTTATTCTTCACCGTAACTTTGTTCAGCTGTCGGTAATCTACACACAGACGTAGACTTCCATCCTTCTTCTTAATTAAGATGGCTGGAGCACCCCATGGAGAGGTACTCGGTCTGATGAATTCCTTTGCCAAAAGTTCTTCTATCTGCTTCTTCAACTCTCGCAGTTCCAACGGTGCCATGCGGTACGGAGCAATGGAGATTGGTCCAACTCCAGGAACAAGTTCGATGGAAAATTCTATTTCCCTATGGGGAGGCAATCGAGGTATTTCATCCGGGAATACCTCCTCGAATTCTATAACAACAGGTACATTCTGAATTTGATTGTCAACCGAGGTCTCAGCCTCGATCGACAAAAGATACCCTGCTGCTCCCTTGCGGAGCTCTTTTCTAACTTATAATAAAGAAATGAGAGAGAAAGGTTGAAAATTACCCTCTTTCGCATCCAGAGTGAACACCCGTGCTAGCGTAGGTTGTGGATTAGCGTTCCGGGGGCATTCGTAAGCGAAATGTCCTTGCTGGCCACATCTGAAACATGCATTGTTGCTCTTTCGACAAACTCCAAAGTGGTTCTTTCCACAAATAGCACAAACAGTCGTACCCTGCCGTCCAGTTGATGATTGACCAATAGTATTGCTTCTCTTAAAATTTCCAGGCCGCGCCTGCAACTGCGGGCCTCTGCCTCGACCTCTACCAGGTGCCGTCCTGAAGAACCTGCCTGCTCTGTTTCCTTCGTGGAATTGGGTTGGTTGCTTGTTCAAATTCTTGGCCTCATTGATGATTCCTTCGGCCTGACGACTCTGATTAATGAGTTCCGGAAGTGTACGATTAGCCGCCGTCAAAATGAGTTTACGGATTTCCGGATGTAATCCGCTTTCGAATTTCTCCACGTGCCATTCCTCATCATAAATATTCCGGTCAAAGTTGGCGTATTCGATCAGCTGCCCAAATTTTGCAATGTACTCATTAACCGTCATGTTATCCTGCCTGAGTGACAGCAGTTCAGAATGCTTCATTCTTCTCGTTGCTTTAGGGAAATACTTATCCAAAAATACTTGTCTGAATACGGCCCATGTCAGCTCAACGTCCTGAGCTCTCAGCAGAGCCCTCGCACCAGTCCACCATGTTAAAGCTTCTCCCATCAGCTGGTACGATGCGTAATCGGTCTTCTGCGCTTCCGGGCATGCCATGCGTTCGAAAATGTGCTCGATCATCTGCAGCCACTTTGCTGCAGCCTCAGGGTTATCTTCACCCTCAAAGGTAGGTGGTTGGAAGTTGCGGAAGTCTTTCAACCTTCGACGGGCAATTTCTTCTGCATTGTCATGCAGTGGGGGTTGGTTCCGGTTCTGTTGCCTATGGTCGCGCCATTCTTGGCTCATATTCTGAATAAACGTTGCCAGTCCCCCAATGGTAGTGATAAGATCCTCTTCCGCATCGCCAGACCTTCCCCGAGTTGAACCGCGACCACCTGCCATGATTCTGCACTCACAATATCATGAAATGAGTTGATCAGGCTCACCGCAAGTTATTCATGGCAGCAGTCCCAAGTAGGTACTCGAGTTCAATTCGGACAAGTTGACTATGCATCCGTGTCTTATCACAGAACGGTCTAAACAATCTAACTACCCTAGTTAATATATACTTAAACTATAGCACATTTAGACAGTCAATCAGCAGATAAACACAATCAACAATCAATTCAATCATTCACAAGCAAATCCATGGACCAAACTGCTCTGATACCAATTAGTGTAACGCCCTCCCTTGTATGCATCCAAGAGAGTCGTTTGCTAAGCGGAATTAGAGTCTTTAACGTCACATAAACTAACAGAGATTCTTATTCTAAGTACAAAACCGTAAGACGTTTCAAAATTCTTATCACTTCTGTTTGGACGATAAAAAATATTTCAAGTGATTTAGAAAGAGCACGTCGGGGGCTTCGCGTGCACATAAAATAATAGTAAATCGGAGTTCGTTTGCTCATAAAAACACCACCCGTAAGGTGCACTGTAAAAATTTCAGCATTTAAGTCTTTCAAAAATTCCTTTCACAAATGTTTTCCAAAACAGCCGCTGTTCATAAAAGTTCAAGATCAAATAAAGATGATAAAGTCTACAGTCATCCAAGAGTACCAAAATATTAATCATTACAGTCATCCAATCAATCAAACAGCAACAGTACAAGTCCATTCATCAGCAAGCAACAGCAAACATCACGTCTTCAAATGCTTTTACGTCCTCCTGCCATTTTGGAAAATAGCAGCCCCGAAGGGGTGAGAATAATCCCAGTAGTGTGGCAACAAAACCAATAATATAACAGTATTAACTAGGAACAAAATCATAAACAGTCACTTCAACATATCCTTTTTCCTTTTCCTTTTTCCTTTTCATCATATTCATATATATTGCGTACATAACGCCTTTCCTTTTCATCATATTCATATATATTGCGTATATAACGCCTTTCCTTTGCGCTTTTAGCACCGTCGTGCGCGCACTTCACAGTGGAATCAAATATACCTGGCACCTGAGCTCCCTGTGGATTCCAACTGTGGGCCTATGCGGACTGATGCCAAGTGTCCCATACCCTGGTACCTTAGGGATGCCTATATGATGCTTGCTCAAACACATGATCCTGTACATAACTATTCTAAAAACAAGGCCTATATGATCTTGGTACATGCATGCCATGCTATGCTTTCACACACAAAACGTACAAAAATGCGGTATGATGTAAGGTGCATGCTTATATACTTTTCATATAGCCATCACGGCACATATACTTTTCATATACGTTATGCTGCCACATAACAACTTTACCTCATAATCATATAGCCATCACGGCACATTTCCATAGCCATCACGGCACATTTTTGGCAGTTTTCTTTCATCATAAGGAACATAATTATTTTACGGAGTATGGAGCATCATGTCACAACTTTATACCAGTAGTCAATAGTCACATTAGGTAATATCGCCTGACACTTACCTTGTGTGCCTTAAACAATACCAAACAGCAGCGAAGTATCTCACTTCTTAAGCGCACCTAAATCAATTACAACCAATCATTTACAGCAGCGATTTACAGCAGAAACAGTGAGCATACAACAATGTTTTACAGTGGAAAACAGTGAGCATACATCAGTGTTTTACAGCAGGAAACAGTGAGCATACAGCAGCATTTTACAGCAGAAAACAGTGACATTTGTTCTTAAAACAGTGAGCAGAAAACAGTGAGTTGTTCTTTAAAACAGTGAGCAGAAAACAGTGATATTTTCCTTAAAAATAGTGGACAGAAACAGTGACGTTTTACAGCAGGAAAACAGTAACACCTTACAGCAGAAACAATGACCATTTTAAAACAGAAACAATGACATCTTGGACCTCAAAACAGTGGCAGAACAGTGGCATTAGACAGTGGCAGAGACAGTGGCATTTGAACGTTAAAACAGTGACATAAACAGTGGCATTTGAACATCAAAACAGTGGCATAAGTAGTGTTATTTGAACATCAAAACAGTGGCATGAATGGTAACATTTGATCATTAAAACAGTGACCTTAGTGGTGATATTTGCACATCAAAAACAGTGGCATTAGTAGTGATTTGTGAACATTAAAACAGTGGCATGAATGGTACCTTTGAACACCCAAAACAGTGACATAAAGAGTGGTGTTTGAACATCAATATGGTGGTTATTTTATGCAGAAACAGTGGCATGTGAGGCACTAAAACAGTGAGCATTTTATGCAGAAACAGTGGCATGTGAGGCACTAAAACAGTGAGCATTTTATGCAGAAACAGTGGCATGTGAGGCACTAAAACAGTGAGCATTTATACAGAAACAGTGGCACATCAAGTACTAAAACAGTGAGTGTTTTTGTGCAGAAACAGTGGCACATTATTCCTCAAAACAGTGGCATTTTTATACAAAACAGTGGCATCAAAATGGTGCTCTTGTCAAACCGAAACAGTGGCATATTCATCCTCAAAACAGTGACACTTTTATACAAAACAGTGGCATCAATCAAGCATAACCATGAGACTTTCATTCCATAACTTATGCATACAAATCATCATAAAATAGCTCCATCCTTATACTTTCACCATGTTCAATCATGAATCCAATACAAGACAGAATCAAGGAGACATTCAAGCACACACATGGTTACACACAATGAAAGAGGTCTAAGTTCTAGGCTTACCTCTTGAAGCACACACTTCTTGCTCACACACCACACCTTTCTAGTTCTACCAACAACAAGTTCACCCTTCCTAGAGATGGTCTATGCGCATTCAATGGTGAGGAGAAACAACTTGGACAGCTTCCAAGAGTGAGTACCAAGGCTGGACAGTGAGGGGGAAAAGAGAAGGAGAGCTTGCACTTGAGAGGTGCGGGAAGAAGAGAGTTGCCAAGGTTTATCTTTCTCCAAGAGTTCCTACGCTACACGGCTAGAAGGTGAGGGGAGTAGAGGGAGAGAAATTGGCTGAATGTAAAATGAGGACAACCCCCTCTTGTGTGCACCACTAAAAGGAAGAAGGGGGAGAGGTTGGAATGATGAGGCATCATGAAGATTTCTGATTTCTTGTGGGAGTGGGGCTGCACACTTGGTCAAAACAAGCAAGAGTTTGCTTCTAGGATACTCTATGCACATGCAAGGATGTGGAGAGGAGAGGTTCAGACAGATCTGATTGTGCTACCTAAGTCAGAATTTTTCAACACAAACAAGCAAGTCATGCGCACAAGGTGGAGTGGAAGGAGTTGGCAGATTTCTCCTCCACTCAAAGCACATGCAATCTGCCCAAAATCCTTCTTTTGTTGCATGTGGAGGCAAGGGACAGATTTGGTTCATGATGGACTGCAAAAGCATGCAGAAATCTGCACATTTCAGGCTCATGATGGAAGGTGTAAGGTGGTTCTCCAAGTCAACAAGCAAGACAGATTTGTGTCATAGAAAAATCTGATGTAAGTCCTCTCCATGTGCGCCTAAATGAGGAAGGATGCAGCCCCAAAATAATGCTAAGGAGTACATGTGTCTTCCATGCAATGAAGTTGAAATCAAATGATGCACAAGCTAAGGTGATGTGGCGGTCATGCAAGGGGAAAGTTGGAGGATTTTCCTAAGTCTTATCTACTCTCTTTTTGCGCATGGATGAGGAGGGAGAAAATACATCTTGCCATTTGGGAATTCCTTGCTACACAAGACAACCTAGTTGGACAAGGCTTAGGGAAGTATGTGTGGATTTAACTTTGGGCTGATTTAGCTTGATCCAAAGACCCCTTGGGCCATCGGCCAACACAAGGGCAACCCATCAACACAAGTCCAAAAGTGACAAGTCCACACACACTAGCCCACTTTCCAAGTCCAATAAACACTAAAGCCTTATAACACACAATCCAATTACTCATAGGATTTTAATAAAAGTTTCACATGCCTACATATGCACCCTCCTATGATTTTAATTTAAATACTTACCTTAGTCTCATCCTAGGATAAAGATCAAACAATTCGCAAGCCATCAAACATACACATGCATCTATATCATTATAACACTTATGTATTTTACTAATTATGTGGGATGTTACAATATCCGGATATGAATATCCGGATATCTGTTCGACAAATATCCGGATATCTCACGGCAGAATGCAGTTTCTGCATTTTCGTGAATATCCACTCCAAAGATTTAACTTTAAACACATGTACACGTTAAAGCATGCATCTTTAATCTGTTTTAGGTTCATACTCATTATACCTTCTTGTTTACTCATTAAACATGGCCAAGACATCAACTTTAAGCATCAAAACTTAAGATCAAAGGTCACAAGGCTTACCAAAGCTCAAAACAGAGTAAAGTGTGCTCTTGGAGCTCCCCAACAGCTCCTCAACTCAGGCCATAAAATAGTGTACGAAAATGGTGCAAAGCTTGGCCCTTTCAACACAAAGGAAGCTCCTTGAAGCCTCCAATGGCATGAACAATAGCTCACAACAAGGGACACAATAACCCAGCCCACTAAACACCCCTCAACCAGCACCTCAACTCATAAAAAGGTTGCACTTCATTCTCACAAGACACACTCTAGTTGTTTAGGAGAAGGAATGGTGAAGAAGGTGATCACAAGCTCAAGAAAAGATGAAGGAGAAGGCAATGGAACAGTAGCTCCAATTCAGCCAACCAAGGTTCACGTAGGATAGAGGCTGCCTAGGGTTTTGTGCCCTCAAAAGATAGTATATATAGGCATTTAAGCCATAACGCGCGGTATTAGCCTTAATAGCAACGCAAAAGATCTTGATCCCAAACTTTGGGATCTAGACCTAGACATTTTTCTAAGATTTGTCATATTTTTATTTTATTTTTCGGAGCACCTTTCCGGTACGCGCTTTTCCATAGCCAGTATCAGTTCTGGCATCCGATTACATTATTTTGACTTGAAACTTGTTTTACAAGTCCTACATAATATTCTAGTAATTATCATGTATTCGTTATAATTTTCCGGATACTTTTCCGGTACGCATTTATACCAGGTAGCAGAACCGGTATCTGCGCTTTTCTTCCGAAAAGCGACTTTCAGCATTTTTACTCACTCAGTATAATTATTTAAGCCCAATAATAATTATTAAGGTCAATTATGGAATCATTTCCTAATTATCATAATTAATTCACTAATTACCTTAATTAGCGGTGCGGGTTCTTACATTCACCCCACCTTTTTAAGGATTTTGTCCTCAAAATCAGAAACATGCCTGTCTCGGGAGTCAGGATACTGCCGGAGAAACTCATCCTCTCGCTCCCACGTGCACTCCTCGGGACTACGCCCAGTCCACTGCACCTTGACCATCAGAATAGTCTTGCTTCTAAGCTGTTTCTCGCCTCGACCGAGAATCTTGAGTTGTCCGACGGGAGTCTTTAGGTTCTCCCGAACCTCCACATCATCCGGCTGCACCACGTGCGAAGGATCTGCTATGTACCTTCGAAGCTGAGACACGTGAAACACGTCATGGAGGTTGGCGAGGTTCGGAGGTAAGGCAAGTCGATAGGCAACAGGTCCTACTCTACCAAGGATCTGGTAGGGCCCAATGAATCGCGGGCTCAACTTCCTCACTCCGAGTGCCCGTCCAACACCGGTGACAGGTGAAAGTCTCACAAACACGTGCTCACCCTCACTGAACTCCAGTGGACGATGCTTGACATCATAGTAGTTTTTCTGGCGATTCTGCGCCTGCTTCAACTTTTCTCTGATCATCTGGATCTGCTGGGTAGTATCTTGGACAAAGTCCAGGCCAAATAGCTCTTTGTCTCCAACCTCGGACCAGCAAGTAGGAGTCCGACACCTCCTACCATACAGCGCTTCGTAGGGTGCCATGCCCAGACTAGCATGAAAACTGTTGTTGTACGAGAATTCTACCAACGGAAGGTACCTATCCCATGCAGAACCCTGCTCCAACGTGCAAGCTCTCAACATGTCCTCCAATGTCTGGATGGTCCGCTCAGTCTGTCCGTCAGTCTGAGGGTGATAGGCGGTACTCAATATCAGCTGTGTACCAAAAGCCTCCTACAGCGCCTCCCAGAACCGAGATGTGAACTTCGGGTCCCCATCACTGATGATACTCTCGGGCACCCCGTGAAGCCTCACAATCTCGCGGACATATAGCTTGGCCAACTGCTCTGTAGTGAAGCTCACCTTCACAGGAAGAAAATGGGCAGACTTGGTCAATCTGTCCACAATGGCCCAGATAGAGTCACAACCAGTCTGAGTTTTGGGCAGTCCCACCACAAAGTCCATGGAAATACTCTCCCACTTCCACTGTGGAATCTCAAGAGGTTGAAGTTTACCAGACGGTTTCTGGTGCTCGATCTTCACTTTCTGACATATCAAACACTTGGACACGTAGACCGCTATGTCTTTCTTCATGCCCGGCCACCAAAAATTTCTTTTTAAGTCCTGGTACATTTTTGTAGCACCAGGGTGGATAGTAAACTGGCCCTTATGAGCCTCTGTCATAACCTCTTCTGTCAATGGCCCTCGAGGAATAACAATCCTCTTCTGGAACAACAATAAATCATCCTTGTTCCAAGACACACCGTCCTGGTTCTTCACATAATCTAGGCACTCTCTTTGCACTTGCGCCTCTTTAATCTTTTCCATCAGCTCATTAATCACTTCTGCTGTTTCCATCTCAAGTAGTGCGCCCCTAAACAAGGAGTTCACTCTCAAGTCTCTGAACTTTTCGATCACCTCGTAGTCGCTCATCATCAAGCTGGATAAGCTCACGGATTTCCGACTCAAAGCATCGGCTACCATATTGGCCTTGCCAGGATGGTACCTCAGCTCAAAATCGTAGTCCTTCAAGAACTCCATCCATCTCCGCTGTCTCATGTTCAACTCCTTCTGGTCAAACAGATATTTCAGACTCTTGTGGTCACTGAATACAGCAAACTTCATGCCAAACAGGTAATGCCTCCAAATCTTGAAAGCAAAAACAATGGCTGCCAACTCCAAGTCATGAGTCGGGTAGTTCTCCTCATGAGGTTTCAACTGTCTTGAAGCATAAGCAACAGCTTTCCCTTTCTGCATCAACACACAGCCTAGCCCCTTTCCTGAGGCATCGCAATATAACTCAAACTGCTCCGCAGGATCAGGAAGGACTAACACAGGAGCAGTAGTCAGTCTCTCCTTCAACTCCTGGAAGCACTCCTCACACTCATGTGTCCACACGAATGGAGTCTCCTTTCGGGTAAGGCGAGTCATTGGTAGCACCATCTTGGAGAATCCCTCTATGAACCTCCTGTAGTACCCAGCCAAACCCAAGAAGCTTCTCACTTCTGTAACCGTCTTGGGCCTCTCCCAATCCATCACGGCCTCAATCTTGTTAGGATCAACTGCAACTCCATCAGCAGAAATCATATGACCCAGAAATTTTACCGCCTTGAGCCAAAACTCACATTTTGACGGCTTAGCATAAAGCTTTTTCTCTTTCAACACTTGCAAAACAATCTTCAAGTGCTCAGCATGCTCCTCCTCGGTCTTGGAGTAAATCAAGATGTCGTCAATGAAGACGATCACAAACTGATCCAGGTACGGCTGGAAGATCCTGTTCATGTAGTCCATGAACACTGCGGGTGCATTGGTGAGTCCAAACGGGATCACCAAATACTCATAATGCCCGTACCTCGAGCGAAACGCTGTCTTTGGGACATCCTCCGGCTTTACCCGTATCTGATGGTAACCAGACCAGAGATCAATCTTTGAATATACGCAAGCACCCCTGAGCTGATCCAGCAAATCATCAATGCGTGGAAGGGGATACTTGTTCTTGATTGTCACCTTGTTCAACTGTCTGTAGTCGGTGCACAACCGCATAGTCCCATCTTTCTTTTTCACAAAAAAGATCGGTGCTCCCCAAGGAGACACACTCGGCCGAATGAAATCCTTTGCTGAAAGCTCCTCAATATGCTTCTTCAGCTCTGCCAACTCCGGTGGCGACATCCGGTATGGAGCCAACGAAATGGGCCCCACACCAGGCAATAAATCTATGGAGAACTCTATCTCCCTCTGCGGTGGAAACTCAGGAATCTCCTCGGGAAACACCTCGAGGAATTCCCTCACCACAGGAATGCCAGTGAGATCCTCCTGTGTCCCATTCACCAAACCTCCCAACATAACATAGCCAAATGCCCCTGCTCTCAAGGCCCTCCTCGCCTGCAGGACTGAAATGAACGGTGAGGAACTGGCTGTGGACCCACCCGGAGACATCACCATTCTCTTGGCACAGCAATCAATCAATGCACAGTTTCTGGACAGCCAATCCATGCCCAGAATAATCTCCAAGTTGGCCATCGGCAATCCTATCAGATCTACCGAGAAGTCGCGGCCATCCCACTGAAACGCTACATCGCGATGGACAGTGGAAGTCAAACATTTTTCTCCGGTGGCGGTGGTCACCCGCATCGGTGAAGAAAGCACATCACTGGGCAACTCAAGCCCCACAGCAATAGGGGTAGCAACAAAAGAGTGCGTTGCTCCGGAATCAAACAATACATCAACAGCTGAACCTCCAATGGTAACAGTACCTCTGACCAGGTTCGGAGCTCTGTCCGACTGCTGACGATCAAGTGTGTACACTCGCCCCGTAGTAGGTGGCACTGCTGGTGCCCCAGTAGGAACCATCTGCAAAGGCACTGCCTGCACTGCGGCAACTCTCGCCGTCGGGCAATCTCTGGAATAGTGGCCCTCCTTGCCACACTGGAAGCATATCAGCTGACCGGTAGAACACGGCCCAAAGTGTGACTTCCCGCATCCCGAGCATCTAGGAGCAGGAGGTCTCGTTGTGTTTCCCTGAGTAGAAGTCTTTTTAAACTGATTTGGCGCTTGCTTAGCTGCCAACTGTTTGCCCTTGCCCTTGTTTCCAAACTTCCTGTCCCTCCAGGGAGCGGAACCGCCAGTACCCTGTGGCACCTCAATCTTGGCCTTCTTGGCCTGACACGCACGGCAGTAGTCCTCAATGTCGCGGCACTGCTGTACTAAAGCTCCGAAATCTCTCGAAGCAGAACCAGCAAGATGTCCAGCAATGTCCTCATTAAGTCCCCTGCGAAACTTAGCAGCCAAGAATGTCGGAGTAGGCTTCGCCATCCGGAAGTGTGCAAACTTCACCAGCTGATTGAACTTGGTCAGGTACTCGTCAACAGACGACGAGCCCTGCACCAACCTGTCGAACTCACCCTGCTTCCTCTCCTGTGCATCATAAAGGAATTACTGGCTCAGAAAATAATCCTCGAAGAATGGTCACGTCGTCACATGGCCCTGCATCTCGTAGACATGAGAAGTGTTCATCCACCACTCATGGGCATCGCCCTCCAGCAAATAGGTAGCGAACAATAGCTTCTGCGGATCAGTACACTGCATGACCCGGAATATCTTGTCCAGCGCCTGAAGCCATCGCGCCGCAGCAATAGGATCATAAGATCCATCAAAGGTAGGTGGCTTATGCTTACGGAAAGCATTCAGCCGGCGATAAATCTCATCTCAATCCTCAACAAACATAGGGACGGTCTGCATGGCCTCCGTAAAGCGACTGCCATCACCCAACCGACTCTGACTGTCTTCCTGCAGACTGGGTGGAGGTGGAGGCGGTGGTGGCGGTGGGGGTGGCGGTGGTGGTGTTTGCCAACACGACCCTCATCATGGTCATGTTTGCCAACATGTTCGCCTCGAGAACATCCTCAACGTTTGTCTCAAAACATCTTCCGCCTTTCCGGTTCTGTGACGTCCATCATTGCCAAGTTGGCCAGTTCAAGGTAAAATAGAGTTACACAAATGATAACACAATGTGATAACATATGCATCATCCTAATAAAAACCCAACGGAGTCACACGAGACAAGACGCCCTCCCTTGTATGCCAAGAGAGTCGTTTGCTAAGCGGAATTAGTCGTTAACGTCACATGAGCTAACAAAGAATCTCAATCAAACCGTAAGGCCGTTTCAATATTCTTATAACTTCTGTTTGGACGATAAAAAAAAGTTTCAAGTGATTTATCACGTCTTCAAATGCTAAAATAATAGTAAATCGGAGTTCGTTTGCTCATAAAAACACCACCCGTAAGGTGCACTGTGAAAATTTCAGCACATAAGTCTTTCAAAAATTCCTTTCACAAAGGTTTTCCAAAATAGCCGCTGTTCATAAAAGTTCCCATAGAGATGTGGCAACAAAAGTACCAAAACATTATATTACAGTATCCAATCAGGCACAAACAGCAACATAAACAGTCATCAGCAAGCAACAGCAAACATCACTCTTCATGTGCTTTTACTTTTTCCTTTTCATCATATTAGTGTGGCAACAAAACCAATAATATATATTAACTAGGCACAAAATCATATAACGCCTTTCCTTTTCATCATATTCATATATATTGCGTATATAACGCCTTTCCTTTGCGCTTTTAGCACCGTCGTGCGCGCACTTCACAGTGGAATCAAATATACCCTGGCACCTGAGCTCCATGTGGATTCCAACTGTGGGCCTATGCGGACTGATGCCAAGTGTCCCATACCCTGGTACCTTAGGGATGCCTATATGATGCTTGCTCAAACACATGGTCCTGTACATAACTATTCTAAAAACAAGGCCTATATGATCTTGGTACATGCATGCCATGCTATGCTTTCACACACAAAACGTACAAAAATGCGGTATGATGTAAGGTGCATGCTTATATACCTTTCATATAGCCATCACGGCACCTATACTTGTCATATACGTTATGCTGCCACATAACCACTTTACCTCATAATCATATGGCCATCACGGCACATTACGGCACATTTTTGGCAGTTTTCTTTCATAATAAGGAACATATTACTTTTACGGAGTATGGAGCATCATGTCACAATTTTATACCAGTAGTCAATAGTCACATTAGGTAATATCGCCTGACACTTACCTTGTGTGCCTTAAACAATACCAAACAGCAGCGAAGTATCTCACTTCTTAAGCGCACCTAAATCAATTACAACCAATCATTTACAGCGGCGATTTACAGCAGAAACAGTGAGCATACAGCAGCGTTTTACAGTGGAAAACAGTGAGCATACAACAGTGTTTTACAGCAGAAAAACAGTGAGCATACAGCAGCGTTTTACAGCAGAAAACAGTGAGTTGTTCCTTAACACAGTGAGCAGAAATCATTGACGTTTTCCTTAAAAACAGTGGACAGAAACAGTGACGTTTTACTTAAAAACAGTGGACAGAAACAGTGACATTTTACTTAAAAACAGTGGACAGAAATAGTGACGTTTTACTTAAAAACAGTGGACAGAAACAGTGACGTTTTACAGCAGAAAAACAGTAGCACCTTACAGCAGAACAGTGAACGTTTTAAAACAGAAACAGTGACATTTTGGACACCAAAACAGGGGCAGAACAGTGGCATCAAACAGTGGCAGAAACAGTGGCATTTGGGCGTTAAGACAGTGACATAACAGTGACATAATCAATGGCATTTGAACCTCAAAACAGTGGCATAAGTAGTGTTATTTGTGCATCAAAACAGTGGCATGAATGGTAACATTTAAGCATTAAAACAGTGACATTAGTGGTGATATTTGCACATCAAAAACAGTGGCAAAGGGAGTGGTTTTTGAACATTAAAACAGTGGCATGAATGATACATTTGAACATCCATAACAGTGACATAAATCATGATTTTTAGACATTAAAACAGTGGCATAAATAGTGATTCTTGATCATCAAAACAGTGGCAAAATGGGAGTATTTAGACACCAATACAGTGGCATAGAGGGTAGTGTTTGGACATCAAGATGGTGGTTATTTTATGCAGAAACAGTGGCTCCTTAAGTACTAAAACAGTGAGTATTTTTTGGTGCAAAACAGTGACATGTATGGCATTAAAACAGTGAGCATTTTATGCAAAAACAGTGGCATGTGAAGCACTAAAACAGTGGGTATTGTGTGCAGAAACAGTGGCATTAAAATGGTGATCTTGTCCAACCGAAACAGTGGCATTTGCATCCTCAAAACGGTGGTAGATTCATTCCAAAATAGTGGCACATTTCTCCTCAAAGCAGTGGCATATTTCATACAAGAAAACAGTGGCATGAACTTAAACATAACCATGAGACTTTCATTCTATAACTCAAGCATACAAGTCATCATAAAATAGCTCCATCCTTATACTTTAACCATACTCATTCAAGAATCCAAAACAACACATATTCAAGGGGACATTCAAGCACACATATGATTACACACCATGAAAGAGGTCTAAGTTCAAGGCTTACCTCTTGTAGCACACACTTCTTGCTCACACACCACACCTTCTAGCTTTACTACACAACAAGTCCACACTTCCTAGGAGATGATCTATGCGCATTCAAGGGTGAGGAGGAGCAACTTGGACAGCTTCCAAAAGGTGAGGAATCAAGACTGAACAGTGAGGGGAAAGTGAGGAGGAAAACTTACACTTGCTTGGGGCATAGGCTACGGTTTTGAGAGTGTGAGGGAAGGTGAGTTAGCAAAGTCTTCTTGCTCCAAGGATGCTTGTAGGTTCGGCTAGGAGAGTGAGGGAATGAGGGAGGAACTTGGCTGCACTTGTGCAAAGTGAGGAAGCTCTCTAGTGTGCGCATACTTAAGGAAAAGTGAGGGGAGGTTGCAATGATTAAACATCATGAAAATTCTGGTTGCTTGTAGAAGTGGGGCTGTACTCAAGGTTTGAACAAGCAAGGGGTTGCTTCTAAAGTACACTATGCACATGCAAGGAGGTGAGGGGGGAAGAGTGCAGATCTGAATGATGCTACCAAAGTCAGAATTTTTCACACAATTGACTAAAGCATGCGCACAAGGTGAGGTGGGAGGGAGTTGGCAGATTTTTCCTCCACACAAGGCACATGTAATCTGCCCAAAATCCTTCTTTTTCTGCATGTGTAAGCAAGGACAGTTTTGGTTCATGATGGACTGCCAAAAGCATGCAAAAATCTGCACATTTCAGCCTCATGATGGAAGGTGTAAGGTGGTTCTCCAAGTCAACACTCAAAGGCAGATTTGGTGTCATAAAAATCTGCTCCATGACACCTCCATGTGCGCCTAAAATGAAGAAGAATGCAGCCTAAAATGATGCTAAGGTGTACATGTGTCTTCCATGCAATGAAGTTGAAGTCAAATGTGCACATGCAAGGTGTGAGGTGGCGGTTTAGCAAGGGAAAAATTGGCAGATTTACCAAGTCCCATTTACTCTCTTATGCGCATGAAATGAGTGAGAGAATACATCAAGTCAAGTGAAGGTTCCTTGGTACACAAACAACCTTGTTGGACAAGGCTTAGGGAAGGAAAAAGTGGGTTCAACATGGGCTGAATAAGTTAGATCCAAAAGCCTCCTTGGGCCATTGGCCTACACATACAATGGATCCAATAAGACAAGTCTAAGGGTGGCAAGTCCACACACACTAGCCCACTTCCTAAGTCCTATAAACACAAAAGCCTTTTAACACACATAATCAAATTACTCATATGATAAGAATTCCCATGTCTACATATGTACCCTCCTATGATTTAATTTAAATACTTACCTTAGTCTCATCCAAGGATAGGATCAACAATTCGCAAGCCATCAAATCTAAACCATGAATCTGAATTCTACACATACATCTATAACATATAGCACTTAAGTATTTTACTAATTATGCGGGATGTTACAGACACACTACAGAACATCCTAAGTTATTGCAATACATACAGGCTTTTCCTTGAACCATTGCTCTGATACCATAAAATGTAACAGCCCGTGTTAACCCGGATTGTTAACATACTATCGTATTAAGCCACGCTTAATAAAATTACGGAATAACTTTTTCTTTAATTCAATTATGACGTCATTAACTTTAGCCAACTTGATTACTTAATCAATTTCATAAAATACTTCCTGTATGTAAATTGCAAGACAACTAACTGAATACCTCATAAATATATATAAAGTGAGTATCTAAAGCCACAGGACTACAACACATAGCCTAGACCAAAATCCTGATACTTTAGTACAACTTTAACTCAAAAGAAAACATAACAAGTCTATGTGACATGGACAAACCCCATGCTCACCAAATAAGGCAACAATGCCCAAAACAGTCTTAACATAACATAAAGATCAAAGCGGAAAAACATAACAGCAGTCAACATCCAGCATGCCAGCATGTCATAATAACATCAACTCAGCTCTGGCCTCCTGCCACCTGAGCCCTCAACATTACCTGAAATAAGCGTCCCTAAACGTGGGGTGAGATCTCTAAACAAGAAATCTCAGTAAGGCAAGGGGTCCTCAAGGATCTTCCACCCCAAGCTCACTTACATGTGTAATATAAGTTCAAAAACAATATTTACAATATAAGTTCCAAAACTATGCAGTGCAACAGATATTCATGCCATGTGTGTTTATAAAATCTACTGGCCAGAGAAATGCAGGAATACATCTATACCCACATAAGTACAAGGAACACCGCTTGCACCTCACCCACAGCCTCACCATCTTGTATGTACCACATACTCAGGCTTACCGTAAAGGTGGACATCACATGCATATCGTAAAAGCACATTGCATATAATAGCTCAACAGCATTTCTAAAACATCAAAGCATGTAACGCAGCATGCATAAACCACATCCCCATGGGACATGGTGGAACCACAAAATGGCTAAACCGAGGACACGAAAGCTTACCTTGCAAGCTAGCTATCCAAGCCAAGAGTCCAACCACTCTCAAATCCAAACACAGCAGTATCACAATCTGTTATGGACCAATATTATATCATTTATTATGCATCATAAGCATATAACTTAAAGACTACGCCTTTCCTTTACGTTTTACGTCTTAAGGCTTCCAACAAGCCATAAGCCCTTAATCATGTGATTCTGACTTAATTCATTTATTACAGAAGTTCAACTTCCTTAATCTAGGGTCCACAAACCTCCAATAGCTTACTGTTCACACAGCAGAACTACTGTTCTGCGAAATCCCAGAATATCCGGATATTACAAGGGGCATATCCGGATATACAATATCCGGATATCACACTGTCCATATCCGGATATCCAAATCCCTCATCCGAATATGAATATCCGGATACCATATCCGGATATAGATATCCGGATATCTGTTCGACAAATATCCGGATATCTCACGGCAAAATGCAGTTTCTGCATTTTCGTGAATATCCACTCCAAAGATTTAACTTTAAACACATGTACACGTTAAAGGATGCATCTTTAATCTGTTTTAGGTTCATACTCATTATACCTTCTTGTTTACTCATTAAACATGGCCAAGACATCAACTTTAAGCATCAAAACTTAAGATCAAAGGTGACAAGGCTTACCAAAGCTCAAAACAGAGTAAAGTGTGCTCTTGGAGCTCCCCAACAGCTCCTCAACTCAGGCCATAAAATGGTGTACGAAAATGGTGCAAAGCTTGGCCCTTTCAACACAAAGGAAGCTCCTTGAAGCCTCCAATGGCATGAACAATAGCTCACAACAAGGGAGACAATAACACAGCCCACTAAACACCTCTCAACCAGCACCTCAACTCAGAAAAAGGTTGCACTTCATTCTCACAAGACACACTCTAGTTGTTTAGGAGAAGGAATGGTGAAGAAGGTGATCACAAGCTCAAGAAAAGATGAAGGAGAAGGCAATGGAACAGTAGCTCCAATTCAGCCAACCAAGGTTCACGTAGGATAGAGGCTGCCTAGGGTTTTGTGCCCTCAAAAGATAGTATATATAGGCATTTAAGCCATAATGCGCAGTATTAGCCTTAATAACAACGCAAAAGATCTTGATCCCAAACTTTGGGATCTAGACCTAGACACTTTTCTAAGATTTGTCATATTTTTATTTTATTTTTCGGAGCACCTTTCCGGTACGCGCTTTTCCATAGCCAGTATCAGTTCTTGCATCTGATTACATTATTTTGACTTGAAACTTGTTTTACAAGTCCTACATAATATTCTAGTAATTATCATGCATTCGTTATAATTTTCCGGGATACTTTTTCGATACGCATTTATACCGGGTAGCAGAACCGGTATCTGCGCTTTTTTTCCGAAAAGCGACTTTCAGCATTTTTACTCACTCAGTATAATTATTTAAGCCCAATAATAATTATTAAGGTCAATTATGGAATCATTTCCTAATTATCATAATTAATTCACTAATTACCTTAATTAGCGGTGCGGGTTCTTACACCGCCAATGTTCGTTTGCCATCGTCAATTATGAGTTGCAAGTTAAAGAACGAGGGATTAGGGATTTAGAATTGAAAAGAAAGCCAAGTATAT
>JAVKPL010009111.1:0-35775 GCA_032173675.1 Gastrolobium villosum | reverse complement strand
AGTTTTCTTGGTTTGGCTGGGTACTATAGGCGTTTTATTGAAGGATTCTCACGGATGGTACTACCTTTGACACGGTTAACCCGTAAAGGGAACCCATTTATATGGACCCAAGAATGTGAAGAGAGCTTTCAAGAGCTAAAAAGGAAGTTGACTACAGCCCCGGTATTGATATTGCCGGATCCTACAAGTAAATTTGTTGTGTATTGTGATGCTTCTAAGTTTGGGTTAGGCTGTGTTTTAATGCAGTATCAACAGGTGGTCGCTTATGCTTCTCGACAGTTAAAACCGCATGAGGAGAACTATCCGACCCACGATCTTGAGTTGGCAGCCGTAGTGTTCGCTTTAAAAATCTGGCGACATTTTCTATACGGGGCCGATTTCATTGTCTACAGTGACCACAAAAGTTTGAAATATCTGTTTGATCAGAAAGAGTTGAATATGAGGCAACGCCGCTGGATGGAATTTCTGAAGGATTATGATTTTGAATTGCAATACCACCCTGGTAAAGCCAATGTAGTAGCTGATACTTTAAGTAGAAAGGCGATTAGTATGGCCAATTTGATGATGTCTGAGTATAATTTGATGGAGAAATTCAGGGATCTCCGCATTCCTGTGAATACAGAAGATAGTCCGCATTTATTGACTACTACGGTAGTCCAGAACTCCTTAGTCGAGCGGATCAAAGAAGCTCAATTGCTTGATAGAGAGATTCAATCTATGAAAGATCAGGACTTCGTGTCCACTGATGGATTCGGTCTTAAGTTTTATAAGGATCGGGTCATTGTTCCGAAAGGTCAGATGGTTGATGAGGTATTGGCTGAGGGCCATATGGGTAAATACACTATCCACCCTGGTGCTACTAAGATGTACCAAGACTTGAAAAGAAATTTCTGGTGGCCAGGAATGAAGAAAGATATTGCTCTGTATGTGAGTAAGTGTTTGACTTGTCAGAAAGTTAAGATTGAGCATCAGAGACCTTCTGGATTACTGCAGCCCTTGGATATTCCAGAATGGAAATGGGTCAGCATTTCAATGGATTTTGTAGTGGCATTACCGAGAACTCAAGCTGGTTTTGATTCTATATGGGTAGTTGTTGACAGATTGACAAAGTCTGCACATTTCATACCAGTCAAAACAAGTTTCTCTACAGAGCAGTTAGCTCGATTATATGTAAGGGAGATTGTGAAACTTCATGGTGTTCCTGAAAGTATCATTAGTGACCGGGACCCTAAATTCACGTCTCGACTTTGGGATGCAGTGCAACAAGCATTTGGTACGCAGCTCAGACTGAGTACGGCTTATCACCCTCAGACTGATGGTCAGACTGAGAGGACTATTCAGACACTGGAGGACATGTTGAGGGCTTGTGCCCTAGAACAGGGAAATGCATGGGATAAGTATCTCCCTCTGGTGGAATTTTCCTATAATAATAGTTATCATGCCAGTTTGGGCATGGCTCCCTATGAAGCTTTGTATGGCCGTAGGTGCAGGGCGCCTACGTGTTGGGCAGAAATTGGTGAGAGGCAGTTATTTGGGCCAGATATGGTCCAAGAGACTACCGATCAGATTATGATGATAAGGGATCGATTGAAGAAAGCACAGAGCCGCCAAAAGAGTTATTATGATGCAAAGCATCGACCCCTTGAATTTTCGGAAGGGGATCATGTGTTTATCCGTTTGTCTCCGACTACGGGTGTTGGGCGTGCTCTAGGAGTGAGGAAGTTGAGCCCTAGGTTCATTGGGCCCTACCAGATTATAAAGAGGGTCGGACCTGTGGCATACCAGCTTGCCTTACCTCCACATCTGTCAAATCTACATAGTGTCTTTCACATCAGTCAGCTTCGAAAATATGTGCCTGATGCGTCCCACATTGTTCAGCCGGACGTTATTGAAGTAAGAAAAGACTTGAAGTTTGTTGTGGGTCCGTTGAAGGTTCTAGCACGTGATGAAAAAGTATTGAGAAATAGGACTATTCCCATGATCAAGGTGCAATGGGAAGAATTGCCTCCTGAGGACGCTACTTGGGAGCGGGAGAATGAAATTCTTCAGCAGTACCCTGAGTTTGACGTCAGGTATATGTTATATTTGATATTTGATTTTGTGGGCAAAATCCTTAAAAGGTGGGGTGAATATAATAACCCTCACTAGTAATTGGGGATTTAATATTGAAGAATAATTAGAAGTAAAATGAATAAAGTCACCTTTGGTGAAAAAGGAGTTAAAATGACAGTTAAGGGATATAAATGCGGGTAAACAAAGTTACCCGAAAAATGAAAGTAAAGTTAAAAATATGACTAGAAAAATATTCTAGTCCATTAGGTAAAGTTTGGTAATAAATGGAGGTGTGTAGATAGATAAACTTTTACCCAGTTAAAGTAACTTAAATTTTACACACATTGAAATCCTTATTTCTCCTTCTTTATACGTGATGTTCCCTTTTCTTTTCTCTCTCCCCTCATCCCTCCCAAGCCCGTGGCTGCATCAAGGAGAAGAGGGCCTAGGGTTTATTTCTTTCTTCCTTCCATTCTCACTCATTTGGCCATCAAAAAGCATGATTCCACACATGAAATTGCTTGTAAACCACCCAATGAACCCATTCCACCCATCAATTTAAGCTATTGTTGAGTGTGTGACGAGTTCTTCCTCCCCCCATTTTCGAGTTACTATTCATTGGAGGAAAAAAAGTGAGTTTTTGATGGAGCTTTGCTTGGAGGTTGCTCTCTAGGCTTTGTACAAGTGTTTAGAGGTAAGAAACCTTTATTTCTATGGCTTCATTTTGATGATTTGAGTCATGAAAATTGTGAGCATGTGTTGGGTGGGAAATAAATTAGTTTAAAATTTAATTGATGATGGATTCTTGATGTTTTGTATATAGAAATGGAAAATTAAGCATAATTATGTATGTAACAAATTGGAGAAAAATCCTATGCTTTCTCCCTTTATGGTTCGTTCATATAGGATTATGGAGGATTCATTGTGCAAAAAAAAAAAATTAAATGATATGGATTGTGAAGTTGTTATGTATGTAAAAGTTACAAAAATTAAGTGAAGCAAATGTTTAAAATAAAAAAAAAAATCCATGGTGTGGGCTCCCTTTCATATGGTTATGAGGGAATGATGTATAAAATTTTAATCCACGTAGTTGGAAGGCTTCATGTGTTGAAATAAGTGGAAAAGTGATGAATGAGTAAGAATACAAAGTAAGAAAAAAATATATTAGGGTGTCATGCCTTTAGGCTAGGCCATAAGGTGCCATAGAGGGATTTTGTCCAAAATTTAATTGGACAATATATATATATATATATAGTGCAAGTTGCAAAGTTAAGGAAAAGAAATGAAATGATAAAGAAAGACCACCTTAGGCCTTCCTTTAAGGATTTCGGCCTTGAGAGAAACAATGGGCCAAAGGATGTGTTTTAAATTGCTAGATAGAACTTAGGGAACAAATGAGGTTCTAGGAACTATTGGTTTTGGTTAAATAAACCCAATGAAAGTCCTAGCCTTCTTAGTTTGGCTTCGGCCAATTAAGGTCTTTGGGGCTAGAGAGCAATAGAAAAATTGTAATAAATGTCTAATAAAAGGATTTATAGAATTATGGGCATGACTTGCGTATTGGCATGGTATTGGCAAAAACGTAAAGAAATGAAGATAAGCGATAAAATGTATGCCTTATGGAAAATCTAGGCATGATAGCATTTTATTGATTTGTATTTGTGGATTCTTGCTCTAGGTGTACCTAGAAACTAAAAAGGATCGGAATCTCTTGAAGAAATATAAGTAACTTGTGTCACAAGTAAGCAGATCGATAAAGCTTCAAGAGGTAAGCTCTATGTTTAAGGAGTCTTTTCCTACTTGAGTGCTCCACCATAGTTAGTAGACTATGGTTGGACTATATGACTGTGTAGACACTCTGTATAGGTGCATTCATATAGAGATATTTGATGATATGATATGATATGACATGATATGATATGATATGATAAGACTGGTTCTGATATGATTTCTGTATTGACTTTTGGTACACGAATGTCTTCTTGGGTTTTGCCTGAGATTGACAGTGTACACCTCTGAGTTACTCTATTTCCGTTTGGGGCCATCCCTTGGAAATGACGGCGCACGTCTCTGTTATGATATGATTATATGTTATGCTCAGTTATGATATCTGCTATATGTTGTATCTGTATACTCTGTATCTGACCTTCATGCAGGAGTGAGCCAGGGGTATGGAGAATTCTCTATAAACCTGGAGCTTATTGAGATTTGTAATCTCACCCCTCTTTGGGGACATGATTTCAGGTTCCCAGACTGCCGGTGAACCCTCAGCAGGCAGAGACGCGGCACGTGGCTGAGACGTTCGACTGATCGGATTTTGAGTGGCTGTAGGCTACTACCTTTTTTGGAGTGTGTTGATGTAGTTTAGATTTCAGTTATTTTGGGGATCATTATGTCTGATCTTTCACTCTGTATATGGCCTGTATATGTTCTGTACATGTTCTTCAGTTTGATGCATGTACATTTTTGTATTCAGGCATGTTGATATGATTATGTAGTATTCAGTTATGCTTATGTCTTGGATTGCATGCTGTTAGATTAGTGGCACGGAGCCAAGTTTTGCATGCGCCCATGGATGGGTATCTGATTATAATTGCATGACTGGTACTTCTGGATATAAATATTGTTGAAACTGTCTATCAGGAACTCTTAGGAGTGGGATTGGGAAATCCCCGGTTGTCCGATTTACAGAGGTTACTCTGCCCGATTTTCGTTAACGCCTTATGAACATTAAAAGAGAAAAAGAAAAAGTTAGCTCGTATTTTCGTAAGTTTAAGTTTTCCGCTGTTTCTGTTGTATCATATGTATGTTAATTGAACCGGCTCGAGACGGGGATGTTACACATCCCTAATCCTAGATGCAGTCTATCTTTGTCTCCAGTCCCAGATGCATTCAATCCCCAATGCTAAACAATGTTGCTTGCCATTACAATATACTTTTCACTTATTTTCTTTTAGTATGTTTAATTGTAACAAGCTTAAAGCTTAGTAAGATTTCTCCTGAGTGAGAATTAGAATATCCATGAAATATTTCATAATATCCGTTATGGTATCTCAAAATATTTAGAATGTCTTAGATGATCTTTCAGGAATGCTTTCCATATTTCTTTATATTTCATGATTCATTTCCTTAGTTGATTAATATTAAGAGCCTAGTACTAGTATAAGTAGAATTATTTCTCATTGACAGACCTGCTTACTGAGACATGCTACAAGGAGATGGGAAGAAGAAGGATAAACAAACAAGGGTAAGGAAGACAAATAGAAAATAAAGGGAATATTCATGTTGTTAAATCTAAAGCATAATCGAATGCTAACCTGGCAAGGAATAGCGGGAGGTGGAAATTCAGTTAGGGAAAAATGAGAATATAAGAGGAAAAGATAGATAGTACAAGGCAGGCATTAATTGAGAGGAAAAGAGAGCTTGGGCTAGAGGTTCTGTACATTTGCATAACTCTAGATTTATCTTTAAATTTCTGCATTTTGTCTATCCTGGAGCTGGTCTCCATTATTATAATCAGTAAAAATCAGCTCCTATCAATTGGTATAAGAGCTCCTTGTCCAAGAACCACGGATGGTGAGTACCCAAAGAATGGAGGTGTTGGAGGAGAGAGTACATGGGTGGGATCTTCTTTCGAGGCTCAATCATGTTAATGTTAATGAAGCAACAATTATAAATGCCACAAAAAACATAGCACTAGAGGGAGATCCAATGGCAATTATTCTGCTTCAAACAAAACTAGATCGATATGCTTCAAGCAATGAGACTCGGATGGAATTTTCTCTCACACTTCGCGCAGGACCTGACCTCTTCATTTACCTTGAGGACAAAGCAAATCCTGTTGGGGGAATAATGATAGACCCCTTTAGTGAGGCATATGCTCCAGGGAAAGGGATGTGAAATAGAATGATAAACACACAAGATTGAGGAGGACAGAATAGGAAATAAAGGGAATACTAAAGTTGTTATGTCTAGAACATAACTAAATGTTGAGCTACCAAGGAATAGTGGGAGGTGGGAATTTGGTTAGGGAAAATGAGAACATAAGAGGGAAGGAAAGGTAGTGCAAGGCAGGCATGAGTTGAGAGGAAAAGGGAATGAGTTTTGGCCAGAGGTTCTGTAATCTACAGAACTCTAGATTTATCTTTTAATTTCTGTATTTTTTTTGTTCTTGTAAGGAGCTGGTCTCCATTATTATAATCAGTAATAATCAGTTACTATCAGTTAGTATTTCATATCATATTATTATACCAAAGAGAATATTATTTATGTTCTCTTTTATCCCTCTTTTCCTCCTCGTCTACCTAAATCCCTATAATTTCAACATAGTTCTCAAGCCAAAGATAATACAAGAAGACAATTTTGTTCGATGATTAAATTATAAAATACGAATTATGAAGACATACAGTTCCCAGAACAAGGGAACAAGGGCATATATAGTGTACATCATTGTTCTACTTTTATAGAGGAAATTCTCATCGAGGAAGAAAATGAAGTTATAAATTTATTTCCTTTGACTGTTAATGCCACTGGATGATTACATGACCTATTTATAAGAATGATGAATAGAGAGAGTAACCTTCTACATGTTTGTTTGAAGAGTAAAACTGTAAAACTTCAAAGAAAATGCAGTCCATCAACAACTGGTTAAAACCAGTCAATACTCAACAAATAACAAGAGCAACTACATATGAGGCTACTCTTAGATGAGAGGATATGCTCCCATACAGTAAAGCTGGTTGAACTTAAACATAGGAACAAGATTGCATATATAACAAGAAGGTCAGAATAGCAAGCACCTAGGAACAAAATAATGATAACAGGAGAACAATGCCAATGGCCCCCACACGCAAGGAAGGAGGATAATTCCTTACCCATCTGAAGGCCACAGCTGATCTGAGCAACGTACCAAGGTTACCAGGATCCTGCAGTGAACGATTCTAAAAAATCAGTAATGCCACAAGAAATTTCTGAAACCTACAAGTTTTTATGGTGTTTGCACTTCATCAACATATATTTCCTATATACTATATGTAAGATGAGGAGAAGCCGTGGGGCCTGGGAGGTGAATTTTGTACTTCTGAGGAGCATGAGCTTGGGCATTTTAATTTTACATTTTACCATGAGAATATAGGCTATAGAACACTTGTCAAAATTCTGCCAAGTGCTTGTCTCAGTATTAATATTTTTTATGAGAACTCGGTAATGAAATTTAATCATGAGGTTTCCAATAATAATTACTTTAGCAAATATAAAGGGCCCCACATTAAACAGAAGCTCACAAAATGATCTTATAGAATATTCAACAACATAGACCAAACAAAAGTCAAATTAGGAATTTGGCTCCACCTTTCAAAAGAGAAATGCACATCAACAATATCAGACGGAGAAAATTACAAGATCCAGATGGATAAATCAAGAAGGGGCATTACGTGTCACCTGAATCCCATCAAGGACTAAAATTCGATGTACAAATGGAAACCACTCCAGGCAGTTTTTCTTATCGCCATCTACATTGAAAAATCTGGCTGGAATTTTCACAAGGGCAATGGCATCAATAGAGTCAGAGGATTCCAGCCCTGAAAGTTTTCTCATCACTATGGAGCTCACACGCACAATAGAAGCAGTGTATTTATCCAACCCATAGGGAATTTCAACTTTATCAGGAAGAATTAAACAATCCATTATAACACTTTCATCTTGCAATGACTCTTGAAACCTGCAGATCTCTCTGAAAATAACAATTTTCTGTCATCCATTCATGTAGTTTTCCTCCATAATTTTAGTCGTACATATCATTTGTTCTTTAAAAAAGTTAAGTCTATGCTAACTAGCTAAAATTGTTCTTTAAGCTATTAGATGAAGACACATAATGATGTATATTATGTCTCTAATACGCTCCCTCATGCAAGAGCACTTTGGGCTTGAACTGTCGATAATACACAAGCCCATATACCTTGTATTGAAATTTAACTTTTTATTAGAAGAATGAAGGCACCAAGGATCAAACTCTAGACAATTGGTCCTAGAGACTCTAATACCATATTATAAACCAATTATCCCAAAAGCTTAAGCGGTTAGGTGAAGACTTTGATATTGCATCTCTAACATGAGTTAAGCCATACACTACTAGAAATTGTAATTTTATGCGTATTGATGTGATAAGGGATCCTAAAATGGAGACAAGGACACAAACAATTACAATATGGCCAGGAAAAAAAAATTTCAGCATATTTTTTTATCCGGGTTACTTTGAGGGTGTTCCTTCATGACTGAAAGGTCATGGATTCGAATCCAGGAAACAGCCTCTTTGCAATTATGCAAGGATAAGGCTGCGTACAAGGATTTCCTCCACCCCACACTCGCTAGTCGGGTTTAACGGGGAGTGGTTTTATTTTTTACTTTGAGGGTTTGAACCTAAGGCTTCCATTTAGATAAACTTCATATTAATGTACAACTATTTAAGCTTACTTGGGACATCTAACTTGAAGCTTAGTAACCGTTCTTAGCTAGAATTCCAAACCCATGAATTTTTTCTTTTAAAATATTCGAAATTTGAAGGCAGTATAACTGAAAAACAAATATTTTCACAACCAAAAAACAATTTTCTTTAAAAAAAAAAAAAATCACAAAAAGGGTCATCGCCAAACTACCTTAACCCACCAAACAAACAACCTAGTAAAAGAAAATTCAAACAAAAGCATAGAAGAATCCATGAGACCTGATAGGTGTAGCACCCACAAGAAGAGCAGAACCATGAGAGCGGCGATAAGAAGAGCTGTTGCGGAGCTTGACGCAGTGCTTCACAAATGGGTTTGAAGCACTAGTTATCAGTTTCGATTTTCCATCACGTGTTACATCGTGAGAGGTTCGTTGTTCTTGAGGGTGGCTATTTTGTTGTGGTGAAGTAACTGAAAGCAATGGCTGAAAAGACCATCCTTTCTGACTTTGAGAGTAGAAAATGGAAGCACAGTGAGGGTTGCTGCTGCATTGCATTTTTGTTCGTTCCTTCTTCTTCTTCTTCCTCTGCTGGCGATGGCTATGCTATGCTATATTTCAGCATAAGCTATGAAAATTTTGGGGAAAGGATTGGAGATTGAAGTCGATAATTGATTTTAGCACGTGACGATATATTTCACCAAATTTAACGATTTGTAAGAAATTATACCAAAAAAAAAAAAAAAAAAAAAAACTATTTTTTAAGAAAAAAAAATCCTTTCGTGATGCGAAATGGGTGTTTTGTATAGTCAAAATTACTGATTTCTGAAAAACAAATTAAAATACTATTTTTTCTTAAAAGTATATTTTAGAAATTAATTCAAACGTAAAATATCTCTTTTTTTTAGAACAAGAAAAAATCATTTAAACAATAACGCATAAAATGTCCTTTTTTTTATTTTTTTTAAAAGAAATCTTGTATGAGGATCCTTGTTCGGATGTTTGATGGGGCGTTTGGTAGAGGAGATATTTTTTTTATCAGAAATATGGTGGGAAAATGAGTTTGGCAAGAAAGTTAAAAAAAAGTTTTTTGGTTGGTCGAAATTTTACCATAAAAATTAAGTTAAATTTTGTGAGTCTTTATTTGGTAGAAGGTAAAATATTGATAGGAAAATAGGTTGGAATGATGAAAATAACCTTTATAATTAAATTTTTTAATGTTAAGAACAGTTATGAGCACGACCAAAAGAGAGATCTATCTCCCTCTCACTATATCGTCTTCCTCAACCCTTGTTCTCCTTTTGCACACGAAATCAAGAAAATTCAATTTATTATTATTTTAAAAAAAAGCATTGTAATTCCAACAAATCAACCATTCTACCAACAAAACACACAAGCAGACCGAAATGTTGCCGAACAAAGAATCCCAAAATAGAAACATGGAAGTGCGAAGCAGACAAACGCAAAACACACTAGCCGATCAACCTAAGCTAACACTGAAGTGCGATAGCAACATTGGGAATGCCTAGAAGTGGAGATTTGGCACCAAAGTGAAACTTTGATTCAAAACCAAGTTTGAGTTTTATTATCTGACCTCCCACCACACCTAACTGGGTTTCTTCAATGATGCTTTGGTTTGGGTTTCAAACCAGGCAGAACAAGAGTGTGATATTTAGCATATGGAAAATCACTTGTTGTTGCCGATGACTGATCTCTTGTGCAACCCACAAATTGAAAAACCAAATTTTGCAGGGATGTACATCTAGATTTGGTTGTCGAGGGTTCTTTTGCACAGATGTACTCTAGTTAGAAAAGGGTAATATTGTCACGTTTATTGTCCACTTTTCCCATTTACCTAGTTTTCTTCAAATACCACATGGGAAGTGGTAAACTTGCACAATGTATTTCTTCCCTTTTTTCATACTATTCATAAATTCTGGGCAAAAGACTTTGCTGGGTAAATATTTAAACCTGTTCTACCTAACAAGGACAACAATGAAAGCCAAACTCAGATGACTGGGTAAGTTTTCAGAAAACCCGTACCAAACACTAAGGTTAACTTTATTATCTTATTTGATATATAGTTATGCTTTGTTTTGCTTCACAATCCATGTACAAACTTTCATACAAGATTTTCTTAAAATGATAACTACATAACATATTTGCATGTCTCAATGATTTTCATGATATGCATTTACAAATATATGTGTTCGAATTAAGAGAGATCGATGTTAATGTTGGATCTAGCGACATGTGATCTCTATGAGGGAGATGACATTAGGTACCAGACAAAGAACTTGTGAAAGTTTTGTGGATCATTTTATGACAGAATATATGGTGACAAGTTCCTAATTTTTGTGACAGTATCTTTCCTCGAATGTGGTAGGTTTTAAGCAACAATGTAAAGCATAATTTAATGTATACAACAAAGTGTAACTCCTAATTTTTAGGTCTAGTTTAGTTTATAATGCCTACTTTCTATGTCGAGATTAGTACATAGTTATTATTTTCTATAACACCTTGTAATTCTAAAATACTTAATTACAGTTAAAATATGGATTAAAGGGTAGGATTAGTGAAAATCCTGAATTCGAAGTCAAAATACGTAAAAAAGGTAAAATGTAAATTGCCAAATATGTAACCTTGGGAAATGAAATGTGAGTAGAAGGTCTCAAATGGGAAAAATAACCTGGAAATGGATTCAAAACGAAAAATTGAGTGGTTAGGCAAGTTTCTGAAAATTTGATGAATAGTGTTTTTACCGGGTAAAAATATAACGGTACAGTTGCATCGAAAAACGTGTCGAATGATTTATGAGCTCTAGGTTTAGAAATAAGTTATAAGTGGTACATAATACTAGGAATTATGATTTATGATGAAAATTGATTGAAATTAGGATTTTTGGGGAAGCGTGCCCACAGTGCACATAACAACTTAAAACTGTGATTCACCGAATATCGGAAAACTCCGGATACATATGATCATGGGCAAGTAAAGGACATTGGTGAATGTTAAAATTGAAGTTTCTAAATAGTCTAAGAGTTAATTGGAGTTTAGTGGATTAAGCGGGAGATTTGAATTAATTTGAAATGTGCGATGTGGCAGTGGAACCCACCCCACTTAAGAGAGTTAATAACAAATGTGCTTATGCACTATTCACCATCTTCTCCACACACACTCTCTCTCTCAAACCCGTGTTCCTCCCTCATTGGTGTGCAAGTTTTGCTTTGAATTTTCATTCCATCAAATCTCTACCAAAACCAAAAAAATCCTACACAAAAATTCAAGGAAAATGCATTCTAAATCCAACCATGGTACTCTCAAGGCATGAAACTCGCTAGATTGGGAGAAAAAGGTGACTCATTGCCATGGTTTTGGTAAGGAGAGTTGATGTTCTTGGAGTTGTTTGATCTATCATTGCTTAGGTATTGTGTGGAGGAGTCTTAGGCCTTAATCCTTGGTAAGTTTCAACACATTTTATTGGATAATCTTTTGGATTGAATTTATGAACCCTAGAGCATTTTGTATGGATTGATGTGGTTGGGGATCTCAAATTGGAAATATGTATTAGATAAAAATGTCTTAGAATGGTGTTTTATGATGATTGAGCTCATAAAAATTATTGATGAAATGTATGATAACTTAGGCAAATTTTATGATGGAAATACAAGACTTTGTTAGTTGGAATTGTGTTGGGATTGTATAATTAAGTTATGGAGTAGTTGTATGAGTTAATTATAGGATTGTAAGATGTGTGGAAGTGTGAAATTGAAGTGAAAACCCTTGGGTATACATGCATGAAGAATTCGGCCAAGTGAGGGGAAATTAGGATAGACGTTGTAAAATTCATGTAATTGGTGCTGTGTGGATTTAATTTAAGTCTAAATAGGTTAGGTGTTGTTGTGATGCATATGGATTGGAAGTGAAACCATTGGATATGCCTAAGTGTGGAATTTGGCCTAAAAGAGGGAAATTAGGAAAGTTGAGGTTGAATGGTAATTTAATGAAG
Organism: Gastrolobium villosum; assembly: GCA_032173675.1. Classification (NCBI taxonomy): domain Eukaryota; kingdom Viridiplantae; phylum Streptophyta; class Magnoliopsida; order Fabales; family Fabaceae; genus Gastrolobium; species Gastrolobium villosum. The sequence continues at coordinate 23,276 of JAVKPL010009111.1, read as the reverse complement.
TTGGGAACTTGAAATGAGGTTGTTAAGAGCTTGGGAAACCATTGGAATGTTGTAATAAAACTAACAACATGATTATGTATTTTTGGCCATTATGGCTGAACCTATGTGTGGGTGTGTGGGAGTGTAGTGCTTTGTGTTTTGACTTGGTTGCACCATTGTATTGAAGATCCTTGTGTGGTCATTGTAGGTTGCCTCCCACGGACGTGAGCTTTGAACGGTGAGCTTGGTGGATTGCCTTTGGTCCTTGACCAAAAGGATTGTGGTAAGTGTTTATGTCAAATTACATGAATGCTAGAATAACCAAGTGTATGGTTTTATGTGGTTCTAATTGTTATGGGAATGACCTATGTGTAGGCATTTATGGTTGGACCAAGCTCGGTTGTATCTTACATTGCAGCTACCTAGAGAGGGAGCTTCAATAAGGTAATCCCTTGGTACTGGGGTTAATCCCAATGTGTGCTCCACCATGCTCCTTTGGAGTGGTGGTTGGAGGTTGTATGTCAATAGTGTAATTATAACATGCTCATGCATAAGTATATATATATATATATATATATATATATATATATATATATATATATATATATTGTACATAGGATGTACCGTATCTCTGGCCAGTAGATAAGTTGCCTTCGGGCGTTACGGACTTCCACTGGATAGGTCTCCGCGAGAGAGTTCCAGTTGACCTGGGGTCATAGAGCTATTATCCGTTGAGGAGCACTCTAGGAATATCTCTGGTGTATTGGTGGTGGGTGCCTTGGTTGATGCTCTGGGAACACTTCCTTGGATGAGAGCCCATAGGCTATATGCTGAGGCCAATAAGCCGGATGTTGCGTGGTTTTGGCTTTGACCATTCCAGCTTCATCATATGTTTACTACCTATGCATCCCTACTTCACTAAATCCCTTCTTTGGTAGTTATGATGCATTGTTGATTTATATCTGAGTGAGCCATTGGACAGAGTGATCTCCAGAACCTCTGGGTTACTGAGATATATTTGTATATCTCACCCCCGTGTTTGGGGCATTATTTGAGGTGGTTGTTGCAGGACCGGAGCTGTGGGCAAGAGGTCCATAGGATGAGCACTTGGAGATTAGAGAACTTTTTGCATTTTGAGGCCACTTTTGACTTAGGGAATGAACATTGTATATTGCTTTAGGATTATGCATCTTGTTATATTTGTTCTGCCATATTTTGCCTAAGTCTAGTTGTTGATTTATTATGTTGTACTTTGGAGGATTTAGTTGTATTATTTATCATTCGGAAGGAATGTAAATTGTGAATCATGGACTTTGTGTAATATTTAAAGCATGTATGTGATGAAAGGGAAACAGGCCCATTTTAGGTTAAGATTATATGTATGTTGAATGAATGCATGCAAATGGAATAATGTGACTAAAATGATTTAACTTTTGACAAAGTAAGTAATGAATTGTAAATTGAGATAGATGGTATAAATTGTTGTGAGTTGTAAGGGCACCAAGGTATTGTTGGTCCTTGAGTGTCACCACTGTCTATTAGGTACCCTTGAGGCATAATAACACACTTTTGATAAAGTAAGATAGGTTGAATAAACAAAGGAGATGCCGTCGAAACTTATATAAAATGACAGTTTTTAGGCTGATTTTGGAAAAGCATATCTCCGTTCACAGAGGTCCAAAAGAGACATGCCTTACATCATTTTGAAGCTTGAGATGTCAACTATGTTGTGTCAAAATTTGGTAGCCATTGGAGCTGTGCGTAGACCTGTAGAAGCATTTGAGTGAGGATTGTCCAGAATGCCCTGCACATAGGGCTGTCGAGTGGCAGTTTTGGGAAAATTATTTCTGCCTCGATTCTTGGTCAAATTAGGTCCATGATATGTAAAATTGAAACTTAAGGTGTCTAGTTTACTGTATAAGAATTTGAGAGAAATTCGTGAAGTAGCTTTTTCATAATCGCAGAAAGGGTAGGGTATGTTTGGTGCCCTGTTTGAGGTTGTTGTCAGCTTTGCTTGTCCAACTTCAAACAGTGATAACCGAAGAAAATGAGAACTTTATGGGGCGTGTGATACCTTGTTGGAAATATAATTGAGTCTAGAATAACATACTAAAATATGAGAAGCTTGTAACCACTAAATCTATCGCAATTTTCAGAAGATTGAGCCATGCTCAGTTATGTAAGATTCGTAAAAGTGAGAATTATACTAAGTGGGTTTATACGTACCCCTTAGTGACTTAAGATAAGCATTATATGATAGTTAGGAAATTATCTCAATTATTCGCATTTAGATTCTAGTTATGATCACAGTTGTCATCATTATGTTTTACTATTGTTTTTAAATGCTTAAGTAATGAAAAGGAAAAAGTTTACTTGCATTTTTAAACGAACTGCTGTGATTGTAACTGCGCTTAATATCATAATCAATGTTAACAACACTGGTACGTAACGGGCTATTACAATTTAAAATATTGAAGACTTGAAGTTGACTGCAGTCCCTTATTTGATATATACGCATTGTTTGCTTTGCTTCAAATTTGACACATGAACGAACTGTTATATAAAATCCTCTTAGAATGACAAATACATAACATACTTGTATGTCTCAATGATTTTCATGACATGCATCAAGAAACAAAGGTGTCCAGTCAAATAGAGATCATTTTTAATGTTGGATTTGGTGACACGTGATCTCAATGAGGGAGATGACCGTAGATGGTGGTAGATCAATAATTTGAGCAAGTTTGTGGCATAATATTTGGTGACAAGTTCCTAATTTTATGGAAAAATCTTTACCCGTGGCAGATTTTGAGCAACATCAATAAACATAATTTATTGTATACAACAAAATTTAACTCCTAATTTTTAGGTCTAGTTTAGTGTACATTCTATGCCAAGATTAGTGCATAGTTCTTTCTTTAAATACTAACGATTAAAGGTTGACTGCAATCCCCTATTTGATATATACTTATGCTTTGCTTTGCTTCAAAATTTACATATAAAGCATCATACAAAATCCTCTTACAATGGCAAATACATAACATGCTTGTATGTCTCAATGATTTTCATGACTCGCATCAAGAAATAAAAGTGTTCAATCTAGGAGTGATTGTTGTTAATATTGGATCTTGTGGCATGCGATCTCTACGAGGCGGTGACCATATGTGGTCGCAGATCAAGAACTTGAAAGAAGTTTTGCGGCTCATTTTGTAGCAGAATATATGGTTACAAGTTCCTAATCTTATGGCAAAATCTTTCTCCAATCGTGGCAGATTTTGAACAACAATGGCAGACATAATTTATTATATACAAGTGTAATGCATAACTTTTAAGTCTTAATTAGTTTACAATAGCTACTTTTTATGGCAAGATTAGTCCATAGTTCTTTCTTTCAAATATTGCAGATTTAAATTGTCTACAGTCCCTTATTTGATATATAATTATGATTTGCTTTCCTTCAAAATTGACATAGAAATTGTCGTACAAGTTCCTTTTAGAATATCAAATACATAACATATTTGTATGTCTCAACTATTTTCATGACATGCATCAAGAAACAAATACGCTCAATCCAAGAGAGATCGCTGTTAATGTTGGATATAGTGACACGCGATCTATGAGGGAGATGATCGTTGTAAGAACTCGCACCGTTAAATAAGGAAATTAATTAATTAAATATGAGAATTAGGGAATAATTCCATAATTGACCCTAATAATTATGAGGAGGCTTAAATAATTATAGTAAGTGTTTAAGAACGCTGAAAGTCGCTTTTAAGACGAAAAGTGCAGATACCGGTTCTGCTCCTCGGTATAAATGCATACCGATAAAGTATCCCGAAAAATTATAATAAGAGTTGGAATATTCCTATAATAATGTATATGACTAGTAAAACAAGTTGCAGATCAAAATAATGAGAACTGGTGCCAGAACTGATACTGGCTATGTAAAAGTGCGTACCGAAAAGGTGCTGCGAAAAATAAAATAAAAATATGAAAAATCTCAGAAAAATGAGTAGGTTTAGGATCCTAAGTTTGGGATTAAAATGCTAAGCGTAACATTTAGTGCTAATACCGTGAGATTAAGTTTAATACGCATATAAATAGGTGTGCACACATTTCTAGGTTAGTTTTATTCCTCCAAAGTTGACTCTACGTTCCTCCTTCTTGTGGGATATGAGTTCTTCAAGTTGTCACCTTTCTCCCTTCACATTTTGAGCCCAAGCAACCATCTTTCTACCTAGTTTCTTCTTTTCATCACCATAGCTTAGTGTGAGCTATCATGAGGTGAGAGTTTGGCTTTTGTTGCTGAGTGTTGGCAGCTGTGAGGGGGTGGTTTTGTGTGAGTTCTTGTGGTGAGGGCCATTGTTTGGTCATTCAAGGCTTCAAGATGACATATCCGAGGGGGAAAAACCAAGCTTTCTCCTTGGATTTTCGTGCACCCTTTGGTCAGTGGGTTGGAGCAACATCAAAGCCATCCAAGTTCCCTCATTTTGCTGTTTTGGTGAGACCAAGGTATATATCAAACATCCCTCTTGAATTCAAGTGAGAAGAATGACCTTTCATTTGTTCTTCATGATAGAAAGCATGACTTAGGTTAAAAGCTGAGTCTTGAAGTTGTTTTACTGTTTAAAACGTGTTGGTATGTTAATTAAATGACTAAACAAGTCTAGGAGATCATTGGAGGTCAATTATAACTTAAAAACTCAATTTTCTGCATTCTGTCGAAGAAGTATTTGAATACTTTTTGGGCAGTATTCGAATACTTTATGGAAAAATGCACTAATCGAATACTTCGCGAGACAACAGCGACCTAGTTTAGTAAAATTGCGATATCTCGAGCTACAAAGCTCTAAATTGAGTGAGGTTTGGAGCTATGTGAAGCTAACACATAGGCCTACAAAACTGTAAATTTTTAGATATATTGGATAAGTTTATTTCTCCCAATTTATGTTTTAAGTCGCGACCCTATTGCAAAAAATTCAGTTTGTTGTAGGAACTTTGCAAAAATCATAACCGGAGTTATACAACTCCGATTGAGACATAAATATGTCGTTGGAAAACTTGCGATGTATAGTTTAACATATTAAAATCTTAGAGTACTTGGTAAAGAGTTGCAACTGCAGTTTTAAAAATGGTAAAGACTATTTGTGATTGGGGGCTTTAGGAGAAGCCTGCAGTACGCTAAACGAAAAAGTAAACATGTTCAATTTGACATGAAATTGTAAGATATGATTATTGATGAAGTATTTTCCATTAAACCATATTGTGACTCGCTGGATTGTTTGGTTGTTGGTGACCACGTGATACTGAGTTAGTATTAGAGGACTTTACCGATACAGGTAAGCTTTCGTGTCCTCGGTTTAGCCATTGTTGGTTCCACCATGTCCCATGGGGGGATGGTTTATATGCATGATGTTGCTTTCATGTATTGATTTATGAAATGCTATTGAGCTGTTATATGCGAGTGCCTTTATAATATGCATGTGGTGTTCGCCTTGACGGGATGTGATCCTGTGGGCAGGTACGACATGGGCGCGTACTGTGTGGATAATAGACGTATTCTTGCACCTCTCTGGCCAGTAGAATAGTTACAACACACATGGCATGATTATATGTTGCACTGCATTGGTTTTTGGAACTTATATTGTTGAACTGCTTTTGAACTTATATTGCACATGTAAGTGAGCTTGGGGTGGAAGATCCTTGAGGACCCCTTGTCTTACTGAGATTTCTTTTTAGAGATCTCACCCCATGTTTGAGGCACCATTTCAGGTTCAGGTAATACTGGGTTGATACATCGGGCGGCAAGAGGCCGGAGCTTAGCTGATTGCATACTATTATGATGATTTTGCTGGATGTTGTCCTTGCTTTATCTTTATTATCCTGTTATTTGATATGAGACTATGTTGGGCTCTGTTGCTTTATTTGGTGAGCATGGGGCTTGTCCATGCCACGTTGATTGACAATGTCTTATTTTGGATTCGAGTTGTAATAATGTATCAGGATATTCTCCGAACTACGTGTTGTAGATCCGTGAGTAGATACACATTTTATATATTAGGTATTTCAGTTAGCTATCTTTTGCAATTACATACAGGCATTATTTTGAAATGATTAAGTAATCAACTTAGTTAATGATAATGACGTCATAATTGAATTAAATAAAAAATTATTTCGCTTTTTAATTATGCGTGGCTTAATACGATAATATGATAACAAACCGGGTATACACGGGGTGTTACAACTGTAGATGATTCCAGATCAAGAACTTGTAATAAGTTTTGTGGTGGAATATATGATGATAAGTTCCTAATTTTTTGGCAGGATCTTTCCCCGAACATGGCAGATTTTGAAAATACAATGAGAAACATAATTTATTATATGCAAGTGTAACTCCTAATTTTTAGGTCTAGTTTAGTGTACAATGCCTACTTCTATGCTAAGATTAATGCATAATTATTTCCCTATATATATTTCCATCTTGTAATCAACAATATATAGATTCAATAATTCTGACATTGTACCAAGGTGATTTCATTTTAAGACATTGCTGTCATTTGAATTTTTTCTTGCTTAGCTGGCCACTAATTACCCTACTAGCCTTCTTTTCCACCCATCTCTGTTGATGAATCTCAGCTTTTTACTTAAAGTACTCTTCAACTCATCTTTGCCTCTTGCACCATTCAACCTTCATTGCTTACCTTCTCCAATTAGAGTTCAACTAAGAAGGTATCCAACATAGCCCAATTAACATAAGGCATAATAAACCCATAACCCAGATGGGGGATGGCAGCCACTTGACTGGGGCGATGCAGACTTTTCAGGAGCCTGCGGAGGATGGAGACGCGATTGGCCGTCGGCTGAATGCTTTCCGTAAGCATAAGCCACCTTCTTTCGATGGATCTTACGATCCTATTGTTGTCGCGAGATGGCTACAGGCATTGGATAAGATTCTCCGAGTTATGCAGTGCACCGACCCACAAAAGCTGATGTTTGCAACGTATATGCTGGAAGGTGATGCACATGAGTGGTGGATGAACACCTCTCACTTATGAGATGCAGGGTCATGTCATGCCATTCTTTGAGGATTGCTTTTTGAGTAGATACTTTCCCTATGATGCGCATGAAAGGAAGCAGAGAGAGTTTCATATATTGGTGCAGGGCTCGTTGTCTGTTGATGAGTACCTGGTGAAATTTAATAAGTTGGTAAAGTTTGCACACTCTCGGATGGCTATGCCAACTCCGACCTTTTTGATATTGCAGGGGAATTAATGAGGATATTGCATACAAGATTGCTGGTTCTGCATCGAGAGACTTTGGTACACTGGTAGAACAATGTAGGGACATCGAGGATGTCTGCATCGTGAGTAAGGCCAAGAGGGACAAGATTGCTGAGATGAAAGGAATGGGTAGTTCCACTTCCTGGAGAGATAGGAAGTTTGCTAGCAAGGGCAAAGATAAGCAGTTGGCTGCTAGGAAGATGCCTAGTCAGTTCACGAGGACTACGACTTAGGGGAGTACAGCGAGACATCGTGCTCCCAGATGCTCGGGATGTGGGAAGGTTCATGTGGGGCCATGTGATCGAGATTAAGTTTAATACGCATATAAATAGGTGTGCACACATTTCTAGGTCAGTTTTATTCCTCCAAAGCGGAGTCTACGTGCCTCTTTCTTGAGGGAGCTGAATTCTTCAAGTTGTCACCTTTCTCCCTTCACATTTTGAGCCCAAGCAACCATCTTTCTACCTAGTTTCTTGTCTTCATCACCATAGCTTAGTGTGAGCTATCATGGGTGGGAGTTTGGCTTTTGTTGCTTAGTGTTGGCAGCTGTGAGGGGGTGGTTTTTTGTGATTTCATGTGGTGAGGGCCATCGTTTGATCATTCAAGGCTTCAAGGTACCATCTTGGAGGGGAAAAACGAAGCTTTCTCCTTGGATTTTCGTGCACCCTTTGGATAGTGGGTTGGAGCAACATCAAAGCTATCCAAGTTCCCTCATTTTGCTATTTTGATGAGCCCAAGGTCTATATCAAACATCCCTCTTGAATTCATGTGAAAAGAATGACATGCCATTTGTTCTTCGTGATAGAAAGCATGATTTAGGTTAAAGGCTGAGTCTTGAAGTTGTTTTAGTGTTTAAAATGTGTTGGTATGTTAATTAAATGACTAAACAAGTTTAGGAGATCATTGGAGGTCAATTATACCTTAAAAACTCAATTTTATGCATTCTGTTGAAGAATTATTCAAATACTTTTCGGGCAGTATTCAAATACTTTCGGGAAAAATGCAGTAATTGAATACTTCGTGAGACAACAACAATCTAGTTTAGTAAAATTGCGATATCTCGAGCTACAGAGCTCTAAATCGAGTGGGGTTTGGACCTATATGAAGCTAACACATAGGACCTATAAACTGAGAGTGGATTGTTCTCAGTTTATGTTTGAAGTCTTGACCCTATTGCTGGAGATTCAGTTTCTTGTAGGAACTTTGCAAAAATCATAATCGGAGTTATACAACTCCGATTTAGACATAGAATATTTCTTTGGGAAGCTTGAGATGTCTAGTTAACATATTAAAATCTTAGAGTACTTGGTAAAGAGTTGCAATTGCAGTTTAAAAAATGGTAGAGACTGTTTGTGATTGGGCGCTTTGGGAGAAGCCTGCAGTACGCTAAACGAAAAAGAAAACATGTTCAATTTGACATGGAATTGTAAGATATGATTATTGATGAGTTATTTGCCATTAAACCATATTGTGACTCGCTGGATTGTTTGGTTGTTGGTGACCACGTGATACTGAGTTGGTATTAGAGGACTTTACCGATACAGGTAAGCTTTCGTGTCCTCGGTTTAGCCATTGTTGGTTCCATCATGTCCCTTGGGGGGATGATTTATATGAATGATGTTGTTTTCATGTATTGATTTATGAAATGCTAATGAGCTGTTATATGCGAGTGCCTTTATAATATGCATGTGGTGTTCACCTAGACGGGATGTGATCCTGTGGGCAAGTACGGCATGGGCGCGTACTGTGTGGGTAATAGATGTATTCCTGCACCTCTCTGGCTAGTAGAATAGTTACAACACACATGGCATGATTATATGTTTCACTGCATTGGTTTTGGGAACTTATATTGTTAAACTGCTTTTGAACTTATATTGCACATGTAAGTGAGCGTGGGGTGGAAGATCCTTGAGGACCCCTTGTTTTACTGAGATTTCTTTATAGAGATCTCACCCACGTTTGGGGCACCATTTCAGGTTCAGGTAATGCTGGGGTTGATACCTTAGGCGGCAGGAGGCTGGAGCTTAGCTGTCTTTTGCAATTACATACAGGCATTATTTTGAAATGATTACGTAATCAACTTAGTTAATGATAATGATGACATAATTGAATTAAAAAAGTTATTCCGCATTTTAATTAAGCGTGGCTTAATACGACGATATGATAACAAACCGGGTATACACGGGGTGTTATAACCGTAGATGGTGGCAGATCAAGAACTTGTAATAAGTTTTGTGGTGGAATATATGATGATAAGTTCCTAATTTTATGGCAGGATCTTTCCCCGAACATGGCAGATTTTGAACAACAATGACAAACATAATTTATTATATGCAAGTGTAACTCCTAATTTTTAGGTCTAGTTTAGTGTACAATGCCTACTTTTATGCTAAGATTAGTGCATAATTCTTTCCCTATATATATTTCCATCTTGTAATCAACAATATATAGATTCAATAATTCTGACATTGTACCAAGTGATTCCATTTTAAGACATTGATGTTATTTGAATTTTTTCTTGCTTAGCTGGCCACTAATTACCCTACTAGCCTTCTTTTCCACCATCTTTATTGATGAATCTCAGCTTTTTACTTAAAGTACTCTACAACTCATCTTTGCCTCTTGCACCATTCAAACTTCATTGCTTACCTTCTCCAATTATAGTTCAACTAAGAAGGTATCCAACATAGTCCAATTAACATAAGACATAATAAACCCACAACCTATTGAATTGTAAAATATTAATTCTGCATACAGGTTGACAAAAAAAGAAGAAGAAGCTAAAATGGTCCCAACTTGCCTGGACAATGCTGAAAAGAAAATGTAAGCTTAATGATGTGCCCCTGGCATGTGATATTTTCCAAGCCAAAAATAAGAAGAATTTAGTTATAAAAGTGCATTTTCTGTATATTCATTACTTTTATTATTTATTTTTTCCATTTCAGTTTATTTTTCATTTTTATATAATTTTTACAGGTTAAAGTGTGAAGAAATACGAAATTGGAAAAACAAGGAAAGGAGAACCGCGCTACCCGCGCGGAAGTTGGCGTTACCCGTGCGAGTACGCATTGCAGTACAAATTCCAGAGACTATGCGCACGTGCAGCGCCACTATGGCGCCACCCGCGCGAACTTTAGCGTGGAGTAGGTCCTGAACATTTCAAAGGACGTTGCGAGAAAATTTGGGGAATTTTTACAACAGAAGAAGGCTTATGCTTTTCCAGATGAGGAGAAGAGAGGATCGTTCTTGGTTTCTCATTGTAATTTCATTTTCTCATCTTTCTCTTTTATAATTATATATCAGCTATGTCTATGGGTGGCTAATTTTCTTTTATTGTAGTTAGGGTCACAAACCCTATATGAACCCTTTTTCACGATGGATTGTATTATTTTTGCTCGTTTATTTTAATATATTTTATTTTTATCCTGTGCGTATTGTTTATTATTTCTGTTAGATTTGATCAACCTAATAGGAGATAATAATTTGGGAATTAGGGCTCGCAAGAGGAATATTGGGGTTTTGATTCTGAAAGGGGGTAAAGTAACAATTTATGCATGCTCTAAGGATAGACTTGTGTGAATTGCAGTCGTTTAATTTATCATGGTTAATGCTTAATTTCATGCGGGATTGCTAAGGAATTAGGGTTCCAATTGAATTAAAGGGCTAGATTACCAAGGGATTTGGGATTTAACTAATTATTTTTAGATGATAATTTGTCTCAGTTATTAAATTGATTGAGCATTGTTAATCAATCCAAAGTTTAAAGTGGGGATCATATGGAACGTGTACCTTAGCTGCAATGTCTTTTATTATTCTCTTAAAAAAAATCCCATTTTATTTTTACCATTGCTTATTAAATTGAAAATTATATATTTTAAATATTTGACTTTATTTTATCATCAATTCACTATTTTCCAAAAACAACTGAATCTTCCAACTTAAGGGGACTGGTTATTGTGGTACTTGGTTTACAATCCCTATGGAGATGATACTCTACTTACTCATTATATTACTTGTGAGATCGGTACACTTGCCGGTGAGCATCACTTAGCCTCCTAACAAGTGTTGGCCTTAAACTGCTAAGTTGTATGCTAAGATGAGTTGACATTTTGTTTTCTGAATTTGATTCCAACTGTTGAATTGTTCTGTTTTTATTCTTGAGATATAGTTGGAATCAAATCTGGGAATGGTGGTTTATTATATATTTCCTGTTTGATTACTTGTGATCTAATTTCTCTGTTGTCATACTATGTGTATTGGGAAACTCTTATGGTTTTCAGGGCTCACAAGCTGGAAAGTCTAAGAAAAAGACTGGTGGTACCAAGAAGGCTAAGACTTTTGCTTCTGCATCTTTTGATGATTTTCAGTTTGTTTCTGCGGAGGCCCGGGAAAGGTATTTTGACAAATATGAGAGCAAGAATTTCATCAGGGAAAGAAATATTAGTTTGAGCATGCATGAGGATAATCCCATCATGAGAACTATAAGCAGAAGGCAATAGGAAGTTCTGGTAACTTATGTTGATCCTGCTTCCAGTGCCATTATTAAAGAATTTTGTGGTAATCCTAATTTGGAAGATTTGGATCACACTAGGATGTCCCGGGTTAGAGGAATTGATGTGTCATTTTTCGCTGAGGCTATTGAGAGATTCTTGCAGACTAATTATGATCTTGCTGCTGGTCCTTGTGAGTATGTTGACCTATTCAACAAGATGATGCTAACAGCCGGGCGGCTATTGTATAGAGAGGAGATGCCTATGCTAGCTAATATGATCAGGTGAGGGATCACTACTGCCTATTCTAAATGGAAGCTTAACCTGACAAGCTACTGATGAAAGAGTTGACTGGTGAGTGTAGGTTCTGGCATCAGTTTGTGAATTTTAATGTCTTCCTTCTTCTAATCTCATTGATGTTAATATGGAGCGGGCCCCACTATTATATGTTCTGACCGGGTTGGAAAGGTTGGATATATCATCTGTTTTATCTGATCGTATTTGCAATATGGTACGGGGTAGCAGGAAGGAGAACCTCCTGGCACGTGCTTCTTTGATATCTCATTTGTGTGTCCAGGAAGGTTTGGAGATTTCCGACGAGGAAGAGTTAGATATTGCTCCTGATCCTATTATGAGTTTTAATACTTATATCAATATTTGCGCTAAGGCTGATCATGAGCTAGTGGCCAAGGCTGGCACTCTAGGACTTAATGTTCCTGCATCTCCTAGGGCACCCCGAGTACCTCTTCCACCCAGTGCTCCTGAGATTCCACCAGTTGTTGCTTCCTCTTCATCATCTTTCAGGGTATCTATTCCACCACATGAGCTAGTTTACGAGGATTCATCGAGTTACTTGTGCATGCAGGCGCAGATGGAATTCATGTCCATTCATCATAGTTATCAGACTCGCATCCTTGAGATATTAGCTCAGGCTGGGGGCGTGGATTATGCATTATTCCGGCCACAGTATCCGTTTGTGCCCCCAGCTCCATATTACCCAACACCCGATGCTGCTCGTGCACCAATGCATCCAGTACCACCAGCTCCTCCATTTGCTGAACATCCCATGCTGCTGATGGAGATGACATGGGGGATTGATTACATCTCCTTACTAGTGGAGATTGTTTTATTTTCATTATTTTAGTTTAACTTTTTAGAACTTTTGTTGTTTTATTATGACCATAGGTTGATGTTACGTTCATTTAGATGACGTGGGTTTGTTTATGTCCCATACACTCTGACATTTTTATTATGCGGATTATAGTTTATTTTATATACTGCTGTTTGTTCCATGGTGCAGATATTCGATAATCTTGGGTTTAAATATTGCTGGGGACAATAATTCTTTAAATCTGGGAATAGTAGGCATTGGGAAGCAGTCTGGAACTGCAATTCTTTCTATCAAGGGAGATATTCTAAACTCTTTACATTCTATTTTTAGTTAGTTGTTGGTTTGTGTTGCTCTTATAAAAAAATTTGGAAATATATTTCTGAAGCAATTCTCGGGTTTAAATGTGCTTACCCAGTTAACTTGCTTGATTGAATCTTAGGAAGTATGTTGGTATGACATTCTGGCATGACATTGTATAGGTATAATTGGATTACATGATTGCTCGTTTGTCTGAACTGATGTTGTGAAATTCTGATAATGTCTGAGGTTAATTTTCATGAGTATATATTGATACCATAGCTATGAGGTTTTAGCTTAAACACTGAATTTTCTTGTTGAGAGACCTCACTGTTGTAACACTCTAGAACTTGATCTATTTCTCTGTGATACATGCATTATTGAGATGATTAAGGCTTTTTGTTCTTGTTAGCCTATGGCTGAAATAGCCCACTTGTATGAAATTTTTCCATTGCTAGCCCCTTGTGCTTAAGCATATTTTGTTGATAATTACATGTTAGCCTGATTAATGGCTTAGCTTATATCCATGTGACTTACCCAGATTAAGATTGAATTACTGATGTGTTGAAAATAAATAAAAAAATTGAGGTAAGCTCCACAAAGGTTAAATGATTAGGGGATGTATATGTCATTTTTACTTAATTTTTTTTTACTTATGCATAAAAGGTGGCTGAAAGGAATTAATTCCTGAAATTCTATGGGAATGTTAGTGGAGCAAGACCATTGAGTTGAATGTGCTAAATTGTAAGAGTATCAGATTCTCAATCTCATTGTTGTTTTAAGCTACTTTCCATATATTCCTACCCTTTAACCCGGCCAAGATACAACCTGTGAAGTCCTTTTGATCAATTGGTGCATGTGTTTGATTCTTCATTTTTGAGAATTTTGAGAATATGATCAAGCTTATGGTAGTGTAATAGATGTGTTGGATTGAGTGCTCATGATTCCCTAAAACACTGAGTGTTGATTGAATATTATTTATCTTGGTGAGGGGTAATCAATGTAGACTTGCATATTTAATAAGCTGATGATATTGTTCGAATTTTGTGATGTTGGATGATGTGCCTCTGGCAGATCTAGTTTTCTAAGCTGAAATTCATAAGAATTGAGTCATAAAAGAGCAATTTATATACATATTTGCTTACTATATTGATTCTATCCATGTCAATGATATTTCTCACCTACTGGTTGTGTTTATATAGGTAGAGGGAGTGAAAACTACAAAAATTGTAAAAATCTTGTTGATGCGACTCCACACGGGTGAACCTTGGGCCAAATTCCAGAGAGTTGGCGCAAATTGGCGCCATACTAGCGCCAACCTGCGTCGAGTTGCGAACTTCCAGACTGCGAGGTACAAATTCCGGCAACATGGCGCGGACTGGCGCCACCATGGCGCAGACCCACACCGTTTTACGAGTTTTAAGGACCATCTTCCTTGAAGTGGCGCAAGTTGGCGCCACACTGGCGCCAACCTGCGCCGGTGTGCAAATTCAGACGACCGCGTTGGTGACTATTTCCAGAAAGCGGCGCCAGTTGGCGCCACACCGGCGCCAAACCGCACCGGTTTGCGAGCTTTGGGGTCCGTGTTTTAAAAATATACAGAAGCATGGCGCAAGTTGGCGCCATACTGACGCCAATCTGCGCCATTGTGAGAGAAAAATATACCGTGTTGTCCGAAGGGCAATTTTGGAAGAATGAAATAGGTGTATAAATAGGGTGCTCATGACAGAATTAGGGATGCATACTATTCCATCCAGAAGAGAGCCGACGGTGGTGCTCAGAGAGAGAGTCTTGCAAAGATCCATTTCATCTTCTTCCCTTTCATTTATCAGTTTATGTTGAATATTGAATTATTGGCCATGATAATGGTTGACTAGTTTTTTTTATTGTAGATAGGGTCATGAACCTTATGTGAACCCTTGTTACAAAGGATTGGTTTATGATTATTCGTTTATATAATATTCTTTATCTCTACCCTGTGCGTATTTTATATCTTCTTTATTAGAACTGATCAATCTAATAGTTGATGATAGTCTGAGGGTAAGAACCATAGATACAAATTTTGGGGTTTTGGTCTTGAAATGGGGGTAGGATAATAATTTATATGCATGCTAGGAATAGATGTATATTTAATTGCAGATGCTTAAATTATTGAGTTCATTGCTTAATGCCATGAGGAACATTGCAAGAAATTGGGGTTCCAATTGGGATTAAAGGGTTAACTTTGCAAGGAATTGAGGGTTAATTATTAATATTTTTAGATAATAATTTATCTGAGTAATTATATAAATGAGTATTGTAAATCGATCCAGAGTAAGAAGTGAGAATCATTTGGTGAGTGCACTCTAGCTACAATGCCTTTCTCATATTTTTACAAAATCAATTCTCATTTTTATTTTTATTATTCAATACAAAAATTCCAAAAATAAGTCTTTACTTTTAGTTCTTATTTCTATTCAAATCAACAATTTTCACACACCTATTTGAATTCCTCCTGTCTTAAAAAGAACGTTTATTTGATATTCGATCCTAATCTCTGTGGAGACGATACTTTTCTTATCACTGTATTACTTGTGCGATCGGTATACTTGCCGTGAGCATCATTGGATCAGTCATGCTTAGTATATTGTGTCTGAGAGTGTCTATGTATTGTTATCTGGATCAATTGTTTGTTTCTTGGGTTGAGTCTTGTTCGTTGCTGGGGACAACAACGTTTAAATCTGGGAATGATTTGATGTGCCTCTGGCATGTGATATTTTCCAAGTCAAAAATAAGAAGAATTTATTTATAAAAGAGCATTTTCTATATATTAATTACTTTTATTATTTAATTTTTCCATTTCAGTTTATTTTTCATTTTTTTATATAATTTTTACATGTTAAAGTGTGAAGAAATACGAAATTGAAAAAACAAAGAAAGGAGAACCGCACTACCCGCGCGGGTATGCATTGTAGAACAAATTCCAGAGACTTTGCGCGCGTGCAACGCCACTATGGCGCGACCCGCACAACTTCAGCGTGGAGTAGGTCCTGAACGTTTTAAAGGACGTTGCGAGAGAATTTGGGGAATTCTTACATCAGAAGAAGGCTGAGGCATTTCCAGAGGAAGAGAAGAGCTTGGTTTCTCATTGTAATTTCATTTTTTCATCTTTCTTTTTTATAATTATATGTCAGCTATGTCTGTGGCTGGCTAATTTTCTTTTATTGTAGTTAGGGTCACAATCCTATGTGAACCCTTTTCACGATGGATTGGTTTATTTTTGCTTGTTTATTTTAATATATTTTTTTTTTACCCTGTGCGTATTGTTTATTATTTCTATTAGACTTGATCAATCTAATAGGAGATAATAATTTCAGAATTAGGGCTCGCAATAGGAATATTGAGGTTTTGATTCTGAAAGGGGGTAAAGTAACAATTTATGCATGCTCTAAGGATAGACTTGTGTGAATTGCAGTCGTTTAATTTATCGTGGTTAATGCTTAATTTCATGCGAGATTGCTAAGGAATTAGGGCTCCAATTGAATTAAAGGGTTAGATTACCAAGGAATTCAGATTTAACTAATTATTTTTAGATGATAATTTGTCTCGGTTATTAAATTGAATGAGCATTGTTAATCAATCCAAAGTTTAAAGTGAGGATCATATGGTACGTGTACATTAGCTGCAATGTCTTTTATTATTCTCTTAAAAAAATCCAATTTTATTTTTACCATTGCTTATTAAATTGAAAATCATATATTTTAAATATTTGTCTTTATTTTACCATCAATTCACTATTTTCCAAAAACAACCGAATTTTCCATCTTAAGGGGACTGGTTATTGTGGTACTTGGTTTACAATCCCAGTGGAGACAATACTTTACTTACTCATTATATTACTTGTGCGATCGGTTCACTTGCCGGTGAGCATCACTTAGCCTCCTAACAAGTGTTGGCCTTAAACTTGAAGATACCAAATTTGTAGCCTAGGAAGAATTGATCAAAGTGGAGATCATGAACTTTCATGCATCATGTTGAACAAATTGATACTAACAAAACTACGTCTCTTCATGAAATCTTAATTATCATAAACGTCAAGTACTTATCAAGCGTAACATACAAAAAGACAATCAAATTGTTAATTTACAAGTGACAAGTTTGGAGTAAGCAAGCTACAAGTGAAGATTAAAGATTCAAAGATTGAAGCTAAGTCTATAATTCTTATCAAAATATATTTAGGACTTAGACTTAAATAAAAGGAATCAAAATGAGATTACATTGCATGAGCTTCAGATTGACCTGAGGAAAGATAAGCCCTATTTTGTCACTCCTTATCTTAAAAGGGGATTCATCTAGAGAATATGTAGAGGATTCTTCCTTTACTTATCCTTCTTCCTTATGACTAATAGTCCTATTCTTGAAAGTTCTTTTGAAACAAGCAATTTTGATTCAATATTTGAACATGTATTTGAAACATCCCCACATATAAAAAATTCTGAAAAAGTCCCAAATATAATATATTCTACTCTTTTAGAATGGGTGGTTTGATAAAGACTAGGTGTTCACAAAGAGGAAGATGGATGTTTCCAAAACATTTCAAGTCCACGAGTCCAACCTAGAACCTTCAAATTAGGTAATATTGTCTAATCATTCTTTGCAAAAAGAAACTTAAAGTTATATTGATTGTGAACACCATAATATGTCCACAACTCTTAGAAAAGAAACTAGAGAATGAACAACACCCCTAACATCCTCTTGCACATTTCCTTTCACTTCAAGAATTCTCACCATCTGATAAGACTTTTCTTATAAGTCAAAACACCATCACAATCCTTTTTAACATTTGAGGCTTTGAGTAATGAAAAATGAAAATATGCCATGAATGTGGATATGGAGGCATTGAAAAGGAATAAAACCTGGGAGTTGTTACAATAACGAGCAAGAAAAAATATAATAGGCTGCAAATGGGTGTATACCGTGAAGTGTAAAGTAGATGAATCAATTAAAAGGTGCAAGGCAAGATTGGTGGCAAATGATATATCCTAGCTTGTGGGATTAGCTACCAAGATACGTTTGCACTAGTAGAAATGTCATAATTTTATTAGAATTAGTTGCTAACCACAATTACAATTTACAACAATTTGACGTCAAGAATGCTTTCTTACATTAATATCTTGAGTAAGAAATTTATATGGAGATTCCTTTCGTTAATGAATGAAACTTTCATGCTAACATGGTGTGTAAATTGAATAAAGGTTTGTATAACCTCAAACAATCATGACGAGCATGGTTTGCAAGAGTTATGCTAACTAGAGGATATAAGCAAAGGTAAAGGGAACCACACATTGTTTGTTAAAAAAATTTCTTCAAGGGGAGTTACACCATTTTTGGTGTTTTTTAATGCCATAATAGTGAACGAAATTGATGTTAAGGAAGAACAAGTTTTAACTCAATGTAAGCTAAGTAATTGAGAGCAACGCTCAATGGAGGTTGATGTATACTTTGGGAATTGAAGTTCCTCATTCTAGATATGAAATTTTCATCTCCCATAATAAATATGTCATGGATCTTCTTAAGGAAACCTGTAAATAAAACACACAAACCAGTTAGCAGCCTTTAGATCAAAACTCAAGATTTAGACCAATAGACGAACAGTGAAATATATCAATGGTTTGTGAGTAAACTTATCTGTCCATCCAACAAAAGATTGGACACAACTTACGTAGTAAGTGTGATTAGTCAAATTCAGAACTACCCAAAAGAACTTTGCTTGGAAGTAGCCCATCGAATACTACATTATCTCTGGGGGGACATTTGGAAAAGGAATTTTATTTAAAAGAAATGGAAGAGTAGTGTTTATGGCATATGCTTGGTGCAGACTATGCTAGGTCACCTGGTGATAATATATCAACTATGGATATTATACCTTCCTTGTTTTAAACAAGTGACTTTAAAACTTTTTGGAAAGAGCCTTTTTTCTATTTTTTGTAAAAAGCAATTTCTTCAACCTTTGATTTAAAATAAGTTTAGGAAAGTAAATGTGTGGTAATGTGATACAGCCCTTCCTTTACAACATGTTTATAGGAGGGACAAACACCGGAAGAATTGGGGCTCTCTTGCAACTATGGATCCAAGTGGGCCACATTTGGTAGCAACGGACCCAATTATGTTTGTTGGCCCAAGTAAGAGTGATGACAAGGCAGGGAGCAGCATGGACAACACTACCAGTGAGAATGATGACAGGGCACTCAGTAGCATGGACAACACTACCCCTTAACAGAATGCAATGGTGGAGGCGTGAAGTTAGTTACAGCTTGGTTTAAAAGGGGGAATGGGAAAAAGGTTGAGGCATTGAGAAAAGAGTAGAAACTTGGGCCCTTTTGGGATTGGGAGAGAGTGGAACCTCTCACATGTGTTCCACAATTATCTTTCTATATTTCTTGTGGTTGTTAGTCGTTTCTTGTATTTGTTTTCCTTCCAATTAGCTGACGTTGTAAAGCTTGGAGGCTGTAATGACTATTACTAAATGAACGAGGCATTTCAGAAATCTTGTTGTTAATTTCTTACTTAAAATTCTGTTGGTTGATCTCTATTAATTGGTATCAGAGCTCCGATCTAGGAGCTCTGTGGCATGGTGAACACTAGACAAATGGAACATCGTTTGGAAGCTATAGAAGAAGGGCTGCGCAGGGGTTGTGCTCGTCAGGAGGAGGTGTGAATCAGACTGGATGCGGGTGAAGCGCGTCAAGAGGAAATCCTTCAAAGTTGGGTAATAACGAGAGGGGAATGACGGAGATTATCCGAAGGTTAGATGAGTTGACAAGAAGAAGGTTTAATCGCTCTAGAGAGGGTGAGAACGAGATGGAGGAAGATGAAGCAGAGAACAGAGGAGAACGAATTCCAAGAAGAGGCATACCGATCGTTCCTTTGACGCGACGTCTAGAGATTCCGGTTTTCATCGGTGATGACGCTCCAGGCTGGTTGTGCAAAGTTGAAAGGTACTTTGTGGTGAACAACGTGGCCGAACGTGAGAAGTTGGCCGCGATAATGGTGTGCTTGGAAGGAGAAGCTCTCCACTGGTACCAGTGGTGGGAGGTGAACCATCCCAACGCGACGTGGGGAGTATTTCGACGGGAAATCCTTAGTCGTTTTCAGCCCGAAGCGTTGGACAATCCATTTGGGGCTCTCTACACCATGAAGCAAACTGGTAGTGTGGCGGATTTTCGAGCCGAGTTCGAGAAGATGGTGGGCGCACTTCGTTTCGAGGACGAGGACTTACTGAAGGGAGCGTGGTTGAATGGGGTGCGCACCAGCATCAGAGAAGAATTGCTGATGTACCCTCAGTTGAGTCTTACAGAGAAGATGAAGTTCTCTTTGAAGATAGAGAAGATAAATTCGGCGTGGAAAGAGGAAGGAATGGGGACAATGACGAGAGGCTGGAATCAGGGGAATAACAGGAATGTGGGCTCACATTCATGGGCTGGCCCAAACGATAGTAAAGGGTGGGGAAATAATGTAATGGGCCACCCAATGTCCAACGGCCCAAGTCGCAACTCAACCCCTTCTAACAGCACCCTAATACTTTTACATCTAACAATAAAACGGTGTCCCACGAAAATACCAAAGAGGGGAAAACGACCGCGTCGGTGGGGGGAACCCAAACTCAGGAGGGGCTTTCCGGTCAGAGCCGCCGGTTGTCGCAGGCTGAGTTGCGTGAAAGGCAGGATCGTGGTTTGTGCTTCAAGTGCAACGAACGATGGAATCCTTCACATCGTTGCCAAGTCCGTCAGCTCCATCTCCTGTTGGTTGATGAGGTTGACGAAGGGGAAAGGGAGGAAACAGAAGTAGAGGGATCTTTGAGCGACAAGACGGAAGCACAGGAAATAGGGGAAGGGTTGCAAATTTCTCTAAATAGCTTGTTAGGGCTCACTTCAAACCAAACCCTAAAAACTTGGGGAGAGGTTACTGGCCATAAGGTGGAAGTCATGATAGATTGTGGTGCTTCTATAAACTTCGTGAAGGCCGCGATCGTGAAAAAGTTAGGGTTATTGGTCACGGACACCTCAGCGTACCACGTCACGGTGGGTGATGGACACAAGGTCCTTTGCCAAGGAGTGTGCAAGGGGGTGAAAATAAAAGTGCAAGGTGCTCAGATCGAACAAGATCTGTATTTGTTCGAGCTAGGGGGGCTGATGTAGTTTTGGGGTTAGCTTGTCTCACTCAATTGGGCGAAATTAAAGCCAATTTCAAGGAATTGACCTTGCGGTTCATCTAGGACAGCAAGGAGGTGATAATAAAGGGGGACCCAGCTCTTTCTCGATCAGAAGTGTCTTGCAAGTCCATTATGAAGGATATTCAGGAACAGGGACAAGGGTATTTCTTGTGTTCTAGGCCTCGTCCAGAGTTGATGAGTGTTCAGGATTGGGAAGGTTTGCGTTCATTGTTATTGGAATTTGATGATTTGTTCCAAGAGGCTCATACCTTACCTCCTGCCCGTTCCTGTGATCACCGCATCATTCTCAGGCCAGGAGCTCCGGTGCCCAACTTGCGCCCTTACAGGTACCCCCATCATCAAAAAACAGAGATTGAAAATTTAATTGCTGAGTTAATGGGAAATGGTTGGATAAGGCATAGTACTAGTCCCTATTCTAGTCCGGTGATTTTGGTGAAGAAAAAAGATGGTAGCTGGCGGGTGTGTGTTGATTATAGGGCAATCAACAAGCTTACTATGCCGGATAAATTTCCAATACCAATTGTAGAGGAGCTACTGGATGAGTTGGGAGGTTCGAATATATTCTCCAAGTTGGATTTAAAGTCCGGTTACCATCAAATACTGATGCGTCCATAAGATATACCCAAGACCGCGTTTCGTGCGCACGAAGGTCATTACGAATATCTCGTAATGCCTTTTGGGTTAACCAATGCCCCTCCTACCTTTCAAGCGTTGATGAATAACATCCTACGACCATTTTTAAGGAAGTTTGTACTGGTTTTTTTGGATGACATTCTCATATATAGCAAGTGTAGAGAGGAGCATGAAGGTCAGTTACGTAGAGTCTTTGAAGTGCTCAGGCAGAATCAACTGGGGGTAAATAAAAAAAATGTAGTTTGGGGCTGCTCATGTGGAATATTTGGGGCATATAATCTCTGCGGAAGGAATCAGTGTTGATCCCTCCAAAATTAAGGCTATGGTAGAGTGGCCTTCCCCGAAAACTATTAAGGGACTTAGGGGGTTCTTAGGGTTGACGCGTTACTATCGACGCTTCGTTAAAGACTATGGGAAGATAGCAAGCCCCTAACCAATCTATTGAAAAAAGATGTCTTTAAGTGGAATGAGGAAGCAGAAACGACTTTTAAATTGTTGAAGGATTGCATGGTTTCAGTTCTTGTTCTGGCCTTACCGGACTTCGATAAAGAATTTACTGTCGTGACAGATGCGTCAGGCAAAGGAATTGGTGCAGTCCTCATGCAAGACAATCGGCCTTTAGCCTTCATAAGTCAGGGTTTCTCTTTACGGGCTCAAGGCAAGTTTGTTTATGAGAAGGAGTTAATGGCAATTGTTTTCGCCATTCAGAAATGGAAGCACTATCTAATGGGGAGGCATTTTGTAGTGAAAACGGATCATAAGAGTCTTAAGCATTTGCTAGAACAAAAAGCTTTGGGCGAGGAGCAACAACGGTGGTTATCAAAAATCATTGGTTTTGATTTTGACATCCAATACCAACCAGGCAAGGAGAATTTGGTGGCTGACGCTTTATCACGCCAAGAGCAATTCCACAGCTTGTCAACGGTGTTACTGCCCGATCTGGAAAGGTTAGAGCAAGAAGTGCAGCAAGATGACAAATTGAGGGGTATCGTCCAAGAGTTAATTGCAAACTCTGCTGCCCATGAAGGTTTTCAACTGCGAGGAGGCCGATTATACTTCAAGGACAGGTTAGTGATTCCCAAAAATTCCAGTTTGATTTTTCCTTTGTTAAGTGAATTTCATGATTCGGGTATTGGTGGGCATTCCGGTTATTTCCGGACTTACAAAAGATTAGCTGATATTGTCTATTGGGAGGGCATGAAAAAATGTATTCGGGACTATGTAGCTGTTTGTCAACAATGCAAAATTCAAAACATGACACCAGCTGGTTTGCT